>JAUMHE010000062.1:542571-557832 GCA_032359235.1 Enteromius mattozi
CGAATCAGGGCTCCCAAGCAGCGACCCCAGTCTGTCGTCACGACATAACGTCATAGTGACTGACAGACGGGGAACCAGGGTTGTATATTTATCATCCCCATGTCTCATTTCCATACATTCTAGCCACTTGAATATTGCTTGTTCCACAGCTATGCATATTTTAACCATGTTCACTTTAAACTGAATAAATGTAATTGTTGTGAACAGATTTATGTGGATTCAAAGTAATTTATATAATATGATATCCGAGAATATGATATAACAGTTTGAATAAAGTCATATAGAGGCAAATAGCTTATAATCAACTATGGCATAATATTTTGAGTAGATTGATTTTACCTGTTTCTCTTCTGACAAATGCGCATATATATATATATATATATATGTACTTTTCCAACTAATATTTTCTGCTATTTCTTTTTATTTACTATTGGTTACAGTTAAAATATTCCTTTTCCTATAAAATGCATTTTTCACAAGTTCTGTGATAAAAGAGCATGATGTATTAGTTATTGTTCATTCAGAAATTATAGCCGTTTTTGTTCTCTACATAATTACAGACAGAGGAAAAAACCCCCGACAATTTCCATTTTCCCATGACAAAAGTAACATTGCCACACCACAGTTTTTAACCCCTTTTTTATTTTGTTTTGTTTTATAACAGAGCACTGAACAAATATACACACATCAACCAGTCATTTAAGAAAAAGTAAGAAGAAATACTGTCAAAAACACACACAGACATGTGTATGCATACAGACAAGTCTATATAACATCTACTTAAAGCGGTGTGTAGGTGAACACACTAGATGGTGGTATAGTATGACCGTGGCCTTGACCCTGATCTGTAGGACACCTGTCAGTGAGCTAGACATTCCCAGCAAACATCAGCACAAACCCTGCCATAAATCAAGCCCTGCCTGAGCTTCTGTATTTATTCAGTGATTAAAAAGCACCAGGAAGAGTGCTAAACCAAGGCTAACAAAAACCTAATGAGACAGGACACCATCAATACCCGTTAATGATTTACTCACTACTAAACTGCCCAACGTGTGGGAATCCGCAAGTTTCACCCACACAATCACGTCTACGCACTCTCTGAAACTATTCCAACTATTAAAGAGTTCAAGAAACTCATTAAATACTTGCCAATATGTATCATAACAAATGACGGCAAATTAGCCAGTGTGTGCATGTGGGCGGTGATGTCAAGTTTATAATTGAGGGCTGTGCCAAATGACAACTGCACTTGGTGAACTGGTGCTATTTTAATGCTCTGTGATAATAAGATAATTGTGCGCTAATGAATATCCACATTTGTAACAGCACGCACATTAAAACCAATACCAGATAACACAATGTATCTGACACCTTGATAAGACCCTATACTGGCATTAAATATCTTAATCAAGCGGTTGTTGTTAACATACAATTTAAAACTACATTCATACAATTACAGTAGACAGAAAAAAACAGTGAATCATATTATAAAGGTCTAATTCTCACAATAAACTCCTAATTAAACAGCCAATATGTTAATCATAGACATGCTAATAATCAACTAGTTAATCGTGAGAATTAGTAGCTAAACTGAAGTGTTACAAAAAAATATGATTTCTGCATATGTTAAATATCATAACTGGCTGTTCTGATTTCTGTTGGTAATCTCTCTTTGCTTAAATGGCTTAAAAATTATTATTATTATTATTATTATCATTATTATTACTGTTGTTAATAATAATAATAATAATAATAATAACGATCCAAAGTCCATCACTGAATTAGAGTTTTGGTTTGATTCATTAAATCATAGAATTAGTATTAACTTTAATGGTAACACTTTTTTTTTTTTTTACGGTTACACCTATTAGTTGCTTATTACCATGCATTTTACTAGAATAATAGCCACTTATTAGTAGCAATTATGCGCATATTAATGCATTATTCTACATCCCTAATCCTACCCAATACCTAAACTTCATTACTAACTATTAATCAGCAGCAAATGAAGAATTTATTGAGGGGAAAGTTGTAGTTAATAGTAAATAGGTGTTACAGTACCTATTCTGAAGTGTTTATTTAACTTTAACTTACAAACTCTACTCCTGTTTTTGCTATTTTAAATCAAAGACTCTATTAAAGCACATTAACACTCACATTACAGTTTATTTTAGGGACTCTTAACTATTTGCTTATTACTATGCATATGGAATATTAGCCAATTATTAGCAGTCTAGTAATTAAGCACATATTAATGCCTCATTCTACATCTCTAATCATTCCCAATACCTAAACCTAACAACTACCACACTAACTATTAATAAGCAGCAAATTAGGAGTTTATTGAGGGAAAAGACGTAGTCAATAGTGAATAAGTGTTACCGATTCTGCAGTGTGACCCAAAACATTCGCATGTTTCTAAGTTTTATCATTGCAAATATAGCATGAATAGTCGTTACATCATTCTGAAAGTCATTTTTTGCAAAGAAACAAAAGGCTCAAATGAATGACCTAGATAAATAATCGAGCCCTGATATAGCCTGATCCAACTATCTAGAAAATGAAATATTTTGTTTGGGCTTCAATAATATCAGCTGGTTTTATGGTTCTAATGGCGTTTTTATTGACCGGACTCTTAATGGGAGCCGGGCATATTTGATGCTGCTCATTTAAAGGGGACGTGAGTAATAGACAAATCAAACCAGACCATAAAGTCTCAGTCAGGAAGAAAAAGATTTCATCTACTGCTCATGCAGGTGAAGAAAGGTCAGCTGATCGAACGCAGAAAAGCAAAGAGTCTGAATGATTAAATGCATTAATACATCCATACCACAACGCAGTAAATATACCTTGTTTTTACTCAAAAAATGCAGACAGAGCATCTGTGACCCACCTCCCATCCTCTTCTGGTCATCAGCGAGAGAAAAAAACACAACAAAGGGGCCGTTTCTAGAATGACCTTGGCTGTGACATCATGTGCCGGTAGAAAGAAATGAAGCCATTAGACTGAGGCAGCGGTAGGCTATAAATCAAGCTATTTCCAATAAGCTGCCTTAATGGTCATCCATCATGGAGGTGCGTGAGGCAGGGCCAGGCGAGGTCCGGCTCGGTGGAGCGGGGTAGCGGAGCTGCCCGGGCAGGCCAGAGACATAAACAATAATAATGCCCATCTGATGGCCCTGCAGGAAATTTAGGAACACGCTCCTGCCTTTTGTTTGTCAACGCTCATAGGGGAGAAATGGATTCTCATTATCAGCAAACACAAACACGCATAAAGGTGCACTGTAAAACTGAAGACAGATGATAGCAGAGGGGTCAGGACAATGAAGGACACACGCGAATGACAGTATTTGATTTACGGGAGGGACGGACGGACGCGGCCAAAATAGACTGAAATCAAGAACGACTGTTTGCTGGCGTATCAAACGAGCAGCAGGTGCTTCGTGGAAGTTTGGGACACGTGATGCTTTATATTTTCCAGTTTGAAAGCGGCCCAGAGGAAATTGTGTCACTCAAATACTCTTTCATAGCTCAGAATAGCTTAATCACTTCGCCTCACTTGAAAACGTTTCATAGCTCAAAATTAGACATAAGTACAAGTAAGAAAGGGTACTCATAAGACAAATGATGACCTATAAAGTGTATAAAGATTTAAAGTGATGGTCATTTGAGAATTTGCTTTAGGGAACACATATTCATTGTTATTCAGAAATTTTCCATCAGTAAACTCCTAATTACTCCTTACTAATAATTAGTAACATAGTAGTTACGTTTAGGTCTTTGGTAGGTTTAAGAGATGTGGCCATTCAGAAAAAAAACATTAATGTTTTCTTAATAAACAGTCAGTATGCTGGTAATATGCATGATAATAAGCACTTAGTTAATAGTGAATCATGTTTCCTAATCTAAAATGTTGCCAAGAATTGTTTTAAGTTCATACTGAGTTTTCTGACTTTTTGATCTTTGGAATATTTAAAAGTACACATTAAAGTACAGTGTGAACCATTGTTGATATCTCTGAGACTTTTAAAATTCGATTTTTTCTTTCTTTCTTAAAGGAAATATCTGAAAAGCAGGACACTCAATCGAACGTCTCAAATCGCTCTCACTTTTAATCTTATCTCACCCAGGGGAAACAATTTCTTCTACTTCTTCTTATGAATGAATTTCTTTCCCTTAGGGTAAATTTGTTGGGAAATGAGTTTGCTATCACTGGCTTCTGATAGTCTTTAGTATCTTGGAAAGATACTGCATGACATTACTGCGTGTGAAGAGAACAATTTGAGAACCAAAAGATTTTTTCCCACCTGCTTTCCATTTAATCTCATTACTGTCTATAGGAGAAACAACTAAGATATTAAATGATCTATTTTTTCCTTATTGATGATCAATAAGAGTTTGATGCGTATAATGTTCATTATAATTCTAAAGATCATTCGAGAAGAAGAACTCTGTGAACTCCTGAATTGTTATAAGAAAATGGGCAATGATGATAAGCTAGTTTTTGACAAGATCACTGGACATTGTTAAGGACCTGGACGGCTGTACAATACTGCTCTGTTTTCTGGTCTGGAGAGTTCTGTGTAAGCTCTCTTTGGCGCTCTAGGGAAAGATGTCTCCGGGGTTGCCAAAACCCCAGGCCTCAAAGCCAAACAGCGCAGTCGGTATGTATTCCGCAACGTCCCGGCAGACATGTCAACAGGAGTGAAGAAGGCCCACCACACTGACCTTCTGCTGACAGCAATACTGCAATTCATTTCGTTTACAAGCTGCAATTACGGTTGATGCATTTCACTAACCCTTTTTGTTCTCCTCTCTGTTTCCTACTGTCTCTTCGTTTCTAAAAACTGGGTAATGTCTGACCAATGTGGCAGACCAGTGTCAGCTAGACTTCATTCTCACTCACTCACTTTTTTTTCTATAAATAAAACCTAAAATATTCTTGTACTTTGATGCTGTATTGGTCTATCATAAGTCAGGATAATCAGTTATGATTCTATTAAAAGTAAATATAACATTTTACCTTATTTTTTTACCTTGTTATTACAATGTTAGAACTTGATCTTTCATCTCTGATGAAGGATTTCTCCAATGATTTAGTCCACTTAAACTCTGCCCCACACTTAGAAGTTGACTGCAAATTTGCGATCAGATCCATCTGCATCAACAATCACAAGATATAATACAATTCCATCACTAGAGTTTATTTATTTATTATTTATTAATTCACTTAGATGTCCAAATCAAAACAAGCAAAAAGACTGCTCCTCTTGCTACTTATGTTTTATTTCCATATTCCTTAAACAAATAAAAATATAATTTACACAAATGGCAATACCTGTTGTCATACAGTAAGAGTTTAAAG
The DNA here is from genome assembly GCA_032359235.1 of Enteromius mattozi. NCBI lineage: Eukaryota > Metazoa > Chordata > Actinopteri > Cypriniformes > Cyprinidae > Enteromius > Enteromius mattozi. The sequence goes on from JAUMHE010000062.1 coordinate 547,937, forward strand.
TTATAAAATTAAAGTGTTTAGATAATTTGTCCTTGAATGAATTTTATGACAAATTGTGGAGTTAAGACACTTGTGAGACTATTTGTAGAGAAAAAATTTAATAAAATAAATAAATACATAAATAAATCTGTAGTCATGACCACCAAATTCTCCAAGACATACAGAAAAACAAAACAAAAGAAAGCAGATGTCAAAATAAAAATAAGACTAAACAAAATTAAGTCATTTCAATGTGTATAATTAGAAATAAATAAATAAAGACATTTTACAGTTAAAAAAGGCAAACCGTTTTTTTTCCACCATGTTTTGAGTTCTCCATCGGTAAGTGTGATGGCGTTCACATGTGCACATCAGCATAGGTTTCGGGCCTTGCTTGATGCAGAGCTCTGAAGCGAGTCAAGGAAGGCTCTTTATGGACTCTTTGTGCTCATAATGGGGTTATGCCTCTCAAACCACCACATGCCCCCGCTTAAACCAACAACATCTGCTGCAGGCTAGCCCTCGCACTCGGCTGAGCACTCACAAGAGCTCGTTCTCTACATCTCGCCGAGAGAGTGTGCGCGTTTTGCGACGTGTGTCGAGAGGAGAACATTAGCGCAGCAGCCTCTGTTGTATTCACAGTGGCTAATCCCCACTCCGCTGCGCTCTAATCCCTCGCTATTGAGCTTTCTATTCCAGCTTCCTCTGGCTCTGGCTGCCAAGGCACCGGTCACTTGTCTCCTGTTATTCACTTTCCCTCTGGGGAGCTCCACTCCCTCTCGGAGCTGTTATACGGCCCATATGTTGTTGTTGTTGTTGTTGTTTAATCCTAGGGCAATTTGACGTGCGTATCCATGACAGTGTCTCGGCCGGCGTCCAGGACTTGTGGCAGAGGTGTGGGTGATTTCCTTTAGCCAAGGGGGAGCTGGGAGGAGAAGCCAGCCCTGACAGCCCTTCACACAGCCTGCGCGGAGCGGGCAGCCACCCAGACGCACACCCACACACACACACTAACAGACCATCTGAACACAGGCAGCCAGGCATATTAGATTGGGTTACACTTGACATACGCAACTGGGAGCCGGGGAGTTTGCAAATATGGCATGCCGAAGGAAGTGTTGCAAGATGCCTGTGTCAGTGCTTACACAAACAAACAATGCCTGCAGAGAGAGAGAGAGAGATGCGATCTGTGAACAGCTTGCATGCTCTTTCCCTGTCTTTATTAATAAATAAAGGCACTCTTCAGTGTCATTTAAGACTGTTAAAGACTCGCAGCTAGAACAGAGACTAAGGACTTGGTTTTCGAAGAACAAAACTGGTCAGTTTCGTCTGCACAATTGTGGTACATTTACAGTACTGTTCAAAAGTTTGGAATCTTCACCATTTTTTATGTTTTTGAAACATGTCTTGAAAGATGTCTATAATGTCCACCAAGGCTGCATTTATTTAATTTAAAAGTACAGTATTTTTACCATTTAAACTATGTTTTACATGTATACATACATATAAGACATTTATTTTTCTCATGGCAAAGAATTTTTTTTCTTGTATTCAGGGTCACATGATCCTTGAGAAATCATTCTATAATTTTTATCAGTAGTGTAAACAATTGTTGGTGCTTAATATTTGGAAACTATGATAAACTGATAAAGTTTGGAGTAAATATAAGTTTTAATAGTAACCAAGGCTGCATTTATTTATTATTATTATTATTATTATTATTTTATTTATTTATTTATTTTATTTATTTATTTTTTTTATATGTTTGCAGTATTTTTACCAAAATATGTTTAAAATATGTTTTCTCTTTTAATATACAATTTTTTCATGGCTTATCATAAACTTTTAGCATTACTGTTGTATTCAGGATGACATGATCCTTCAGAATCATTCTCATACTTTTATTTGAGAAACATTTATAGAAACAAGAAACATTTATTTTATTTATTAATCAGTGGTCTAAACAATTGTTGGTGCTTAATATTTGGAAACTGACAAATTTCCATTAAAAAGTTTGGGGTAAAAATAATCTACAAAGAAACAAATAAACAAATAAATACTCTTATTCAGCAAAGGACTTTCTATTCTATTCTATTCTATTCTATTCTATTTTGTAAGAATCCTACAAAAATAAACAAATAAATAAACATACATTAAATACAATATACACAGCAAACATAAAATACATTTTATCAGAAAAAAGTAAATACTAAATAAGTAAAAGCAATAAGTAAACCCCAAAACTAATATTCATCAAACTGGTATTGATCATAATTAGTCAAAACTTCAAAAACTACCAGTCAAAACTTCACCACTACCAGTCTAAATCATAACTTTGATTCTGTAATGACAGTTGAAGTGTTTACAGAAGAGTTTATGAATAATAGCCAGATAAGAAGGTGACCATTAATTTTTAAAATAGCCAAACTTCTTGTTAATAGTCCCATATAAAGGTTACATGAAATATTATATTACATTATATTATATTATTATTTAAATGCAATGAATAAATAAACATAAACTGAACACAATTGCAAAACACAAAACTGTTGTGGGACATACTAACTGCATACAGTGTTACGTCTATACACACAAAAAATATGCCAAATATTCATATATAGATTCAATCAATCAGAACTGGACATAAATTAATCCAATTTACTAAAAAGACCTGGAAAGGGGCATTGTCTCACCTCCACTGGTATGCCTGTGTTTCCTTAGAATCAAACCCACGATCCTTGCATTGCTAGCACCATGCCATACCATTTTTTTTACAGTTTTTCTCTAATAGCTACATAATTGCTCCAGTCATCTCCATTCGATCTTCGGAACAGAAGCAGATTCACTCTTCAGCTGGGTGCAAAAGGCGTTCGACGTTTAGGTCCGCCAGAGTGATGCTCATTTCCATCATTTAATGTGTTAGATTACATAATTACACTTCCAACAAAGAAGTGCAGCTGTGGTAATTTCAACTTAATTACATTAGCTAACACATTTCTTAAATTTAAATAATTTTCCCAAATAACATATCTTATCTCTAGAGATACAGATGGCAATGATTCAATTACAGAGAGGAGAGGGGGAAAAAGTGGAAGAAACACTTTAGTAATGTGGAGCACTGCTTCCCCCTTCAGAGCTTATAGAATAAACCTCTTTGCCCCAGATTTCACTTTTATTTTTTTTTCCTCTCTCTTTTCCCCCTTCCATCATCAAACATTAACATTTCGTCTCACGGGATGGTACCGAGACTGCCGTTTTATCGCTCAAATTTCCTACCTTCTGTCTCGAAAACAGCCACCCACGGCCATTCTTTACAAGCGCTTATAACTATAGCGAGGATGCCCTTGCAAATGTTGCTTTTATTGTTTAGAGCAAGTTCACATAAAAACGCTGTTTGCCAAGTTGAAAACGAGTCTATCACCACAATGGCACAGAGCTACTCGGGTTTGTGTGCGACTCAAGATGGCCGCCGTAAATCAATAAACTAGATGTAATCTGCGGTGTCCAGAAAGCTGGGGGAAAATCTGAAGTATAATGCTGCTGGTCCTCTTTTGTCATTCAGACACAAGCTGCATCAGAAAGAGGGGCTTGTGTGCACCTGATAAGGCCGAGCCCAGAGTGAGTCATAAATCAAGTCAAGCAGCTGCTATTCCGCTGATTTCACACAAGAGTCCCTGCTAGTCAACACCGCACAGGAGCAGAGAGACAGTGAGAGAGACGCGCAGAAATGATAGATCTGCAATTTGCTTTCTTATCTCATCGGGCAAGAAGTTTTTCTCCACAAAAGCCTGACCTTCAGCGAATAAACAGCCCCATACAGAAAACACACATGGGGCAGCATGCAAATTTAGGGAGCTTTTTACACGAAGGCTCCTTCACTGTTGTTTACTAGGTCAAGCAGGACGAAAACGCCAAAGATCGAGGCGCATCTACCAGAGCTTAATTGTATAATAAAATCAAGCATATGTTGAAGCAGAAGCATCCTAATTAAAGCTGCTACAAGTGTTTTTTAAATACCATGTATAAATATGCCCTACTACTGTATTTCTGATAGAGATCTTGCTTATAATGGATGTGTCTGGCAATATGGCTGCGTCCAAAATCACATATTCTCCAGGGTTTTTCATGCTGCAAACCAGCATTGCGGTGCCAAAATTGCACATTGTGAAAAAATGCAGTGCTAGGATGCTACAGGCTAAATGCTTAGCAACTGTCAACCAATACCGTACCTCACATTCACATGCTTTAGACGGTCATGGAAACACAGTGTGTTTTGTAAACAATCATTGCGGCAAACAAAAGTTAACTTGAGTGAATTCTTCCTTTTATTTTCCGAGTTCATCCTATAAAATTCAATAGTACTGTACATTCAACAATAATATAATGATGTGCAATGCTAGAACCATTATGTAAATATGCTGGGTGCTTCATTTAACCAGTTAATTACACTGAAAACGCAAATATGCAAATAAGAACAATAACCCGGGGTTTAGGAAACAGTAGCGTTTCTGTCACCACCCAGCAGGCATGCAATATCATAAGACTTTGATACTTTAACTCTGAATATTTAACTTTGATACGTTACATTTTTGTTGCGACATTGAGTGATCAAAAATTCAATGTCAATTCAATGTCTAATATCAATGTTATTGATGTCCAATTTGTGTAACCAAAATCCAACATTTCGTCAACATCAAATTGGCGTCAAATACTGTCGTCTGGTCGACGTCATGTCTTAAGTTAACCTGACTTGCTTGATGGGTAGATTTAGCAACTTACATGCCCCTTTAGGAAAAATAAAAAATAATAATAATAATGGTTACACTTTATTTTGATAGACTACTTTAGACATTTTACTAACTATAAGTAACTTTGTAACTACATGACAACTAAATTCTCATTAATTTGCACCTACATGCCGTATGCGTGTATGCAGAGTTCTGGCTTCTTGGCTGACCTTTGACTCGACATATGATGTAAGCTGCATTGTTAACTATTTCAAGTGTGAAAAGCCGTTCTGAGCAGATTCTTTTGAATCAGCAAATATGTACTACTATGTCAGCTGTGTTGCTACTAAGTCCTCTCCTGTGGTCTAGTGGGATAATAAAGTGTCCATCAAATGCGCACTTCACAATCTCGCCAGAAGTAGTAGGTCATCAGGATACATTTCACTTGTTTTAAGTTTTAAGAATAGCTACTATAAATGTAAACATAATCTTTTCCTATACTGTTTTCCCTATATGGTAAGGAAATATAAACATTAGGGCCTGGTTTCACAAGCTTAAACCAGTACTAGGCCTTAGTTAACTTAAGATTGTCTGTGTATTGTATTATTCTTTTGCTGCATCAGAGAATAATGGGCAGTAGCTTTGTTTATGTCATTATTTTCTACAACCTTTATCAGCATTCTCCATCAGCAGTACAAAAAATCATCTTAACCCTATTCTTTCTTTTTTTTATTGCTCCTCCAACTCAGGAAGTCAGGAAGTCAAGTCGAAATCCAGTTTCCCCACTAGTAATTTTGACATTGTTGTGCTGTTCATGTGTGTTTGTCTTGATAATTCGTACACGCCTTAAAAGCAGAATGTGACAGCCTGTAAACAGAAAACCAACCAATCAGAAATGCTCTCTTCCTGTCAGTTGTTTTGTGTTCATGCTCGCTGAATTTGGGCTTTTTTAGAAAGCAATGTTATTAAGACAGGGCGAAATTAGCACAATGGCTGAAGTTAGCAAGACATCTGAAATAGCTTTCAGTTTTTAAAAGGCAAAAAATCTCTGGAAGATTAAATAAAAGACTGTACTGGAAATCCTAGCATGATTGAAATGACCTCACCACCAGCTTTCTCATCTCCTTGTTCATATGCTAAAAACTGCCAAAACAGCACGTAATGAGCGTTAACATGTGTAATCCTCTCTTAGTGTGTACGCTCTTGTCTGTGTCTCCTGACGCCCACACTCCCAGAGGGATTAGCTCTGTGGGTTATAGCGCAGAGATGCTAATTTCAACCATCCAAAATGTCTCTGTCTCTATGTCATACTGTATCAAGCTGCATTTAATATGCATTTCAATAAGACACATTCATGGACATCTTAAGGCCTTCCTTCACATGTGGGTTGAATGAAGCTACAGCACAATGTCGGAGTGCAAAAGAAAAACCATAGTAGACAATAAATAATAAAATAAAATAAAATAAAAAGTAATAAAATAAAAATAAAAATTGGACCCCCTTTTTATATTAAGTGGCCTTAACTACTATGTACTTAAATCATAATGTTGAATCGCTAAACACTTGTTGAGGTGGTTAGGATACGGGAATGTTTGGGACAGGTTTGGTGGTACAGTAGGTTTAAGGACAGGTTAAGGTGTAAGGGATTGGTCAACAGTCTAATTAGATATATAATTACAGAAATTCATTTCAGATGTAATTGCATGTATTTTTAAAAAAACATGTATGTACACAATATGTGCATTGTATCAAAAGATTAATTTAAATGTAATGACATAGTAGTTAAGGCCAGCTAATATAAAGTGGGACCCAATGATTTTATGGCCATTTATGGCAATACTATTAGAGATGAACCAGTTGGAGAACCATGCAAATACTGTGGCATATGAACATTCATCCAGTACCACAATTTATTACAAGATTTTCTTGAAATACTTGACTCTGATTGGTTAAACCCGGTATTTATTTAAATAGTTTTGTATAACGACCACTAATCTGACTGTTCCAGGAAACCAGCATTGTACACAGCTGCACTATAGTATCTGACATCACTCCACTTTCTTTTTCTTTTTTTAAATCACATACAAATGTAACTTTATTATTATTATTATTATTATCATTATAATAATAATTATTATTATTTAATTGTTTCAGCCTCAGATTTCTTTGTAATCATTAAATTAAATTTTTTGTTATGGGAGAAAAACAATGCAGAGTATGATACTATAAATGACATTAAAATATGCACAATAGCATGCAGTAGAATAATTTAGCATAGTACAGTGAGTGTCCTGCACATGGCCCGCTCAGTCTTAACATGCATTTTCCCTCGGCCAAACCAAACGCAGTCTGTAATGATGCAATTGCCTGGATGCAGGGCTTGAACCAATCTAAAGGCCGTTAGCTTAAGGACAGTTGGAGAGCTCTTTAAAGGCGGTGTTACCCCAGACTGAGGATGGAGATGTGAGGGTTCGACTACTCCAATCTCTTCACATGAGGCACAATGCAGATTGGAACCTTCTGGCACACTGATGATCACACATATTACTTACAACACAAAAGCAGTCCAGACATCTGACATAGATTACAATCTAACAGTCAGTGGCAATAAATGCTTTCCAACATCCCCCTACAAAGAACATCGTTGGGTAAACCTGGAAACGCAAAGTGTGCATGTGAGAGAATGCTGACTTTAAAAGTTATCATTATGCCATTATGTGTCCAAACTGGCATTTGCATAGTGTATGTGCCAGTGTTGAAATTTTAATAAGAGTCAATTACACACATTAAAGTAGACACCGTGGAAATGTAGCAGGGTCATTGGCAACATAATATTCTTAGGCCTGTATGCTGTAACATTGCATCAGCATGGGAAGTTCAACAAATTAGTTAATTGCTGGAGTCCTTTCAAGCAACGCAAAGTGTTTTGCAGTTGAAAGCCTTATACCATCTATTATATAAAAACTGTCTTTCTAATATGCTTATTACATCATGTCTACAACAATTGTCATCAAAGGTTTGGCTCTCTATGTGACAGACCTGCTCCTACGGCTCATTGGGTTTCATGTTCAGGCGTTTGCTAAGCAGAGATGAACAAAGGAAACCAAAGATAGTCGATCTTTAAAGTTTTGTGACATTCTAGTACCGTTCCCCTTGGCTTCATTTCAAAGCATGTCTCGCTTGAATTAGAAATACTCACACCCTTGATCATTTTTTCCTTTTATGCCACACTATAATCTGAACCCAATGAATTCACTGTGAAAATAATTTTCTTAATCATTTTCTTAAACATCATATTCTCTTTACGTTTCTAGAGAGAAGAGAGAGAGAGAGAGAGAGAGAGAAAGAGAGAGAGAGAGAGAGAGAGAGAGAGAGAAAGAGAGAAAGAGAGAGCGCATATTAATATAAAAATCATAAATTAAAAATAAAAAAGTTAAAATAGATTTTATATATATATATATATATATATATTTATTACCTGCATGCCATGTGACCATAACCAATGTCAGATAAGCATGAATATGATACTTCACTATTAAAATATATATTTACAAATTTCAGGGGTACTTCAAATTAAAATATATTAGGTGAAATAGGATCACATACCCAAAAAACTTGATGAATTTGTGCATTTTAATGTGTTTAAGAGACAACCACTTTCCAAAATAATGCATAGTAAAATATCCTGAGTGATGAATAAAGATAATATGTTTATCAGTAGTTGATGTGATGTTGAAACACTTCTTAAATCTGAAATATTTTTTGTAAAGTAGTCAAATGCTGTGTAGCCACATTGTTTTTTGTTTGTTTATTTGTTTCATATGTGAAGCATAAACAAAACATTGTGGTTTATGCTTAAAAGAAGTGTAATAAGAAAAAGACATTTCATTTCAAATATTTTTTTAAAACTTGGAATAACTAATACTGTTATATTTGTCAAAATGTATTTTGCCATGACTTCATTTTAGTTGTAAGAATAGGTTATTTGCTACTGCTTCTAATGCTTTTTTAGAAATGTGAAAGTCTTGGAAAGTTTGTCCATTGTTGCATTTTTATTTCTGAACTGCAGCAGACAACAGCTCAGGAACTAGATGAATCCTTGTCAAAAAGGAAGCATAGTATTTCATTGAAAAAAAATTCTTTCCCAATCTCCTCCCTGGAAATGGAGAATTAGCTGAAACACGAGGACAATTACAAGTGGGCCTAGTGTAAAGACCACGGGGACTAGGAAAATAAACCAATCGCAGTGCTCCAGAATCAATCTGGTTTACTTTAAAAAAGCCCTCTGAACTCGTGCCAGCTCCTTCCATCCAAATAATTTATCCCTGCACAGTCTTATGTTTTCACCTTTAAACATCGACAATCAAGGAGAGCCTTCTTGTCCCCCTCTGCTTTGCCTTTTGTTCGCCGCAGCAAGGTCGACTGAACATCGCACCTTACAAGTAACATTAGAAATATCTAATTGCGCAGAGGAATGCAGGTCAGTCTTTTGAAGTCGCTTGTTTTTTTAGCACTTAAGTCTATGGGAAAGACTGCGTGGGCCAGCTTGTCTTTCAGCTTCTTAGACCGCCTTTTTTCACCATCAACCCTTTTACAGCTTTTCTCATTACGCCATTTGAAAAACAGTGTCTGAGGAGCAGTGATGCATGAATGAATTATTTAGACGGAGCAGTGGATAGGCCTGACAGTGTGTGCAGAGTTTTAGTGCAGTGCAAGCGAGTCCTCCGAGGCACATCAGAGGGGCCGAAAGCCATAATGTAAACCCACTTTTATACCGAGGGAGAAGCGAGACTACAGCTGCAAGCTTTATTTAGTAAAACAGACAGTATGTAAAGACGAGCCAAGGCCGCGGGATTTCAGAGGGTTGACGTGCTGCATTTACTGTTTATTATGGACAAAGCGACTGAGATCAGAAGCACGGGTTTGTGAAAAGAAAATACTTCTATTGCAGTTCCTTTGTTTAAGTGTTTGAAATTGGTAGCCATGGAGAACATTTGAACGATTGGCAGTCTGTTGTCTCAGACAATATCATTGAATCATTCATCACGCCGTGTTTAGCTTGACGTTAGCGAGCGCACGTTCACCGTACTGAACTCACACAATCTCCTAATGCTAAAACACAGTAGTCACGAAATTGCTACATGTCCGAAAGTGGCATTGTAGTTCTCAACCAAAATATATATATATATA
>JAUMHE010000062.1:558598-583650 GCA_032359235.1 Enteromius mattozi
CAGCTGAACACAGACTAGACGCAAAACATAGACACAGGAAAAAAAAACAACAAGAAAGTCAAACCCGGCTCATGACAGTTGTGTGTCCCTGTGTGTAATAAGCAGAGTATACATGCATTGTGGACCTTCTAGGCACATGTTCCTAACCCTCTTTTTAAATAGCAAAGAAAATTACTGTGCCATTGATTTTTGACCAGGTTTTAGTTGGTCAATGGTGCAGTCTATTTCAGTTGCCTCAAAATAGCAATGTGCCTAGTACAATGTGGCTGAACACACCTCATTTTCAGGCCAGCATGCCTAAGAGTGTACAAGTCATGCAGGACGTGAAAATGATAACTGCTTTGTGCTGAAACTAGCAAAAAACACTTGCGCCATGCCTGGCGCCTGCATTGCACCTGGTGTATGATAGGGCCGTTAGTCCTTAGTGAAATGAGGGTGAGTGTATAATGACAGAATTATTTTTGGGGGGTGAACTATTCCTTTAATTTGTTTTCAGTTTATCACAGCCAGTACAGCAGTACAATAAAACTCCATGTGCAGCTTCAACACCTCATCTGTTTAATGATCTGTGGTTATCTGCAATCCTTTTAAATGTTCACTGTGAAAATTGCATTAGTCTAGTAAAGGTGGAATTATGCTAATGTAATTAAAAAATGGCCTGCCAAGCATATGGTATTTACTTTTATAATATACTATATTCTTTTCTTGCCTTCACTCCTACAGTGCCAGAATATACATGAAACCATCTGATTGGATTTATTTCACTGTGGAATAAAGTCAAAGGGTGTTTTTTGTGATCTGGTTTAAACAATAAAACTTCTCCTCAATCTGTCTACTTTCCTTGTTTCTTGATGAGGGTTGGCACAGCATGGCTCAGGGTCTATTTATAACTGACGAGGTAGCAGTCGGTGTTTTGGCATCTTTGTGCCAGGGCCCAAGCGCTCACAACCCTCTGACAGTCTCTCTCTGGCTCAGGTGGTGGGCATGGCCCTACCGTATGACAAACACAGCTTGGTGGTGGGCAGCTGAACCTGTGCCAGGCATCCAAAAGACAAGCAGCAAAGAAAAGAACAGCTAGATAGGTGTTTGCATGGCATGTTCAATGTTTTTCTGTACACTCTTAATGTGTAATTATTATAATTGTTAAACATTTTCTGATATTGCCGTAATGTGAAAAAGAAACTTGAAAACAATTGTGATTTTTATAGTTCTGCTAATGGCACAGAGATGACACCTTTAATTACCATTCACTGTAACCCCAATCCCTCCTTCTTTTCCCAAGAATTACGTATACTTTGCAATGATGTAATTCGCAATAACTCCATCAGAACATGAATCATACATCACTTGACAGTCTTCCTTGTTTGCTGATCGTATCGCTGGACTAACTTACAAGGTCTGTCGCAACCTGTAAGTGTGGCAAATATCCAGATCAAAACATGTAGTCATAAGGAAGGTAATGTTTGTATTTCCAAATGCACTGAACAGCAATTGCATTAATTCCTTGTTGAATTCATTTCAAGAATGAATGCCCATATTTACACCGCCTCCCAGTTCTGTTTATTGAATCAATATCTGGTACAAATCTGATCTGAAAAAGGCAAACAGCAAACCACATCACACTGATTTGTGCTTCTAAATTGAGTATATATCAGATATCTGCAAATTTTTAAATCCTCACCTGGTGCTCAGGTAAGGTAATACCTTTTTTTTTTTTAGTTTACATTCTGAAAGGTCAAAGGTGCTTGCATCTACCTCACAAACTGCCCAATATTCTATATTGTTGTCTTACAGTTTCCTTTTATTTTGAGGTGGTAAAGAATATAAACACTCTACAAAAATTCACCAATATATCCGTGATCAAATGCATAGTTTAAGAGTACACTGTTCGCAAGCATGCAGCAGTCTGATGGGTGTTAATAAAAACCCAGTCAAATGGAACAATGTAACAAAAAATGATACACTGTATGACATAAGATTTGTGTATAAGGCCATTGTAAATGTAGCACTGTAACAACATTTGCAGCTCATCCTTGCAGAGAATGAGAATTTACACCAGAACTGAAGCAGCATGTTGTGCTGTTAAATTTCAAGACTGCCCAGACAACTGTCCAATGCTTATGGCTCTCTCGTTTCATTAATTTCTCTTTTGTTGTAATTGATCTTTATTTCCCCTGATTATGAGCATAATTAAACACCAGAAACTAATTCCTGGTCCATACCATCTGCCTGGACAGCCAGGCTTCCAGAAGGGCATATGGATGCTGAGATACTGGGCATGAACCATCACCATCGCCATCACCTGCTTCCCAAAGCATTCTCTTGACATGCACTTCATCCACAAGGTCATTTTTAGGATGCTATTGAATAATGATAAATATATGATGATAATGCATTACAGTAAGTACAATTATCAATATTCAATTAGTATTTTGCAATTAAAACAAATCCATAAAGACGTCTTGAACAGGCACTGAAATGATGAACATAACAAGTCCTCGACAGTGGCACGTTGTAGCTTGTTCACATATTTGTTGTGATGACTTTGAGACCTGTAAGAATAATTCGAAAATGTGAGTCGGTCTAATTATAGACATCCTTAGGAACTTGGAATGCCTGTTTATAAAATTTTGTCATTAAAGCGTCAAATTGAGCTCACTAATGCCAAGCTATGCCTTCGCCAAATTCTCTGCTATTGTGTTTTCGCTAAGTGGTGGCTTATTTGATTAGCTAGGATCTGTTTAATGAGCGATATGAAGTTAAGCCTATTCAAAGCTAAAAGAAGAACTCTCCCATTAGCAAGAAGAAACAGTGCTATCAACTTTTGACCTCCACAAATTGAATAAGTTGAGCTAGTCATTCGAGTAGCTGAGACTTGGACTAGCTAAGTCCCCACTTACTCAGGCTTACATTACAACCATATGGCCACTGCCAAGACTGAGTGCTTAGTGCAATTTCACAGAAAACCACTATCAAAGTGTATTGCTTTTTCTTCTTAAAGCATCATCCACAAAAAGTTTGTAGTCATCTCGGAAAAGTCATAAAATAATCCCAAAGATTAAAATAAGCAGTTGATTGAAATCTAAAAATTGTGGCCGTTAAACACTGTTTTACATTTGGATTTTGTAGAATTGTATGCCAACTTTAGATTTATTTTCCAATATATTATATATCTTGATTTTTACTGTTCTCACTCAATACACCACAAATCGAGTTATGAACTTGATCAATCGCCGCTCTGCTGCTGTGACTGTTTTATGATTGGGCAAGGTCAGGGATTTTATTGACCCGATAACCCTTGATGAAAATGGACGTGCTTGATGACCAAAGTAGGAAGACAGAGTAAGAGCCAGTGAGTTCAACAAGCTTTCTTCTGTCCGGCACTTGCCAGTTCCATGGCTCATAAATGAGAACCAAAATGGACTAATTTCTTCCGGTGGTATCTCAAATGCTTCCTTCACCAATCGCGCCTGGAAAAATGCATAAAGCTGGACTGAAACAGACGGAAAGCTGGAAGGGAGGCAGAATAAAAACAAGGAGAGGGTGATGGATGGTGCCTGAGACTGGCGCAATCTTCTCTAAAAACTTCCCCCACCCCCACTCATACTCATCTGTATTGGGTAGATACATTCCTTTCCCTCTGAAAGAAGCTGGAGCTCAGAGATGCTCACTGAGCAGATAAGAGCTAACATTTCATGGTGAGGCCACTGATATGGGTTTGACGTATGGGCTTACATAGGTTTGTTCACAGGTTCTATGTTGGCCCTATTTTAATAAACCCTAAATGGGTTTGTTCATGGGTGCCATGTCAGCCCTATCTGAAGTACCCCTAAGTATGGTCCAACATAGTCTCACTCAACTAAACTGACGGCTGATGGTCTGGAATTCATGGTAGCTTTTATTGGCCAAGGCCTGCCCATGAGGCTGTTTGAAGGACAAGTCAATCAACCAATCACAGTTAATTAAGTTCAGCATCATGTTTCCGGGCACGTAAATGTTGCCACAATAACAGACTAGTGTGTAAAACTCTTGAGGCTGAGACTAGGTCCAACATGGAGCCCATGGAAAAAACATGTACTGTTGGACCTATACCATGCATACACTGGCCTAACAATTGTCTGGGGGTAAATTGACATTAATTTTCAGCTCAAAAAAGTTGTAAAGACACTTTTGTTAGGTTTGCAATAGCCTTTACAGTACTCTCAAAGATACCCACTTTATCTTTAATAATATGTAACAAATATGTACCCTATAGGGATGAATAAGTTACAGTGCATATAGACTTCCAGCTGATGTTAAAGAAAACAGCAAACTGCCTCAAGCTGTTGTACTCCTAAAGCAGTTTACATATATATATATGGGTTTGCAGTGAATCTTGCTTTTGCAGTATTTCAGTGAATCAGGAACTAAAACAATGCCTACGTTGCTGTCAATGAAATCCCTTCATTTGGTTAGCATTTAAACTTCCTCTTAAGCAGCCATTACTGTAACATTTAACCAAACAGTCACACTTTACTTTAATTAAACTCGCTGGGAAAGGAAGACAACCAGCCAACTCCCAGTAAACCGTTTTAAATGGTTTTCTGACTGCTAGCAGTCTGACGTTCTCCAGACCTTTGACTTCCTTCATCACATAATTAGGAAAATTGCTTTTTGCAGACCTAAATTAGTAATGGTTCTCTTTTTCTCATCCTCTGACAAGGCTAAACTACAGTAAGATGTTACCTCTTACCCCACTTACCATCACTACCTCCAAACCATCAACCAGTTCAGGCTGATGCGGTCTCTTGATATAATGGTCTAAATAAGATCAGCCATTGTCTGCTTGGCTGCAGGTCTTTGATCAGGGAATGATCATAGCGGTGAGTTCCAAGATTTGGGCAACTGCCGACACACTTGTGGAGATGGTGAGGCGGCCCATTTGAAAATAACCCATCCAACTTTCATCTAACAGGCCTGACACCCACTAAAGCTCCCCGTTCATCTAACAGCTTCCCCCTCCACAAAATTAAATTGGAAGCAGATGGAACGGACCCGCAATGCTTGTCCTGTCAGATTGTCATGGCACATTTGGAGTGATTTCACTGTGGTTCTGGACGAGAGGGGGTTATGGGGGAAGTGGGTAGGGGGGTTGAAGAGAGAAATGTGGAAGCCACTTCTGCCAAGACATCAGTGTATGATCACACAGCTGGCACCGGTCTAGAGAGAGTCTGCATACCACCTTATGGAGGAAGCAGCCGGCGTTCCACCATCAGTATGGAAGGTTCTTTGTCATTTCCATCCTCCTAAGCTTCAAAACTTCCCGTCAGTTTGAATCTCTGTTTAGTTTTGAAGATGCACCCCCGAGGTTTATGTCATTGCATCAGGGACTGGTGGTGCAAAACGTCCAATACTGAGAATAATAGCTCATTCTGACATTCTGTCTCGATGTGATCTCTGAGGGATACTGTGATTTCTGTGGTATCCTTCGCACTGTTGGAATTGTCACTGTCAAGTCTGCTTTTTTTTCAAGCCCAATAAAATCAGAGCAGTCCCAGAGCATCGAGTCTCATCTGCCATTATGCTTACCCATCCCTGCATGCTCTCCATACATCCATACACTCTGCTCTCTGATGCGTCACGGCCGCATGCTTTCAGAGGTTCCATCTCAAACAAGGTCAGCGGGGTCGGAAAGAGAGGAGGTCTGGAATGTACAGGCTGATGTGATGTGTGCTTTGCCATGGTTGTGTAGTTGACAGGTGGAGTTCCGATGAAGGGGTGAGAGAGAGACCAGTACACCTCCAGTGACCTTCTGTAGGCCTGACCCCTACCCCAGCCTTCCCAAAAGGCTCCACAGGGGTCACAATAGCTGAACCGAGGAGACGTTCCCAGCAACTGTGAGAATACGTCTGAGAGAGTCTAAATGGATGATGACTAACATCTGCATGGTTGAATACTTAATACTTAAAAATTTGCTCACCGCAGAATAAAGGCTAGAAAGCTGATAATATTTGATTGATATTTGCCTAAATTGCTATCACTAGAATTTTGTTTCATCGCATGTAGTAAGGACATGGTCCCTGATTGTCTTCTTCTTTCCTAAAACTCAACTTTTGGACAAGCCTACGAACACTTTGCAATCAGTATTGATGTCATTGACACCAAACTCCATTGGTTCAAGAGTGTCACATGTTGGATAATTTATAAGCAACAAGCCAAATGAGATTTTGCTAACTAATGTGATTATGTGCCAGATTTCTGATGGCTTCTGAACGCTTACAATATAGCTTACTAGCTGTACTTTCATGATATTTATCCAATGCTTTGTTGTCTTTTTTAGAGCTTGGTGGTATAAATCATCACTCGGTTTTGTTGAATGGAAAACAGAAGCCCTGACACTCTGTTTAACAGCTTTAGTGTTTCACAGAAGAGAGAAAATAACACATGGAATGTCATGAGTAAATCATGACCAAATTTTCATATTTGGGTGAACTACTCCTTCAACACTTTTTGTCATTCCACAGGTCTTGGATAGTGTCTTGAAAGGGTTTTGGATCTTCGTCATAGAAGCTTAATAATTGATTAGAAAGAAAAGAAGAAACAGATTTTGTAGAAAGGGATTTCAGTACAGAACAGCATAGCAATGTTCCCCCATAGGATATAATGCAAGCAATTTCCTGTGAACATGCAGTAAGTGTGATAACATCTCCTCCTTCAACGTTAACAGGTAATGAGTCCCCTGACATCCTAGGGCTTGGTCTTGAGTGCTTTCACCACATGGCAGAGGTCTCACACTGTGCCAGAGAAGCGCGCTGGAAGTTTGATTCCGGTTGGTAATGTTATTTCCGCAGGTGCCATTAAGCTCTAATAATTGGCAGAATCATTAACATATCATTAACACATAAGCTAGGACTTATATTTGAACCATTTAATGAGGCTATCATTCAACATTAATAGATTTGTTATCATTAGTAATGACTTTGATGTCATTTGCCATTCCCTTAGGTCGAAGTGGTGTGAGAGTTACTTTGCATAATGTAGGTATCAGACTGTGTCTGTGTGAACGTGAGGTCCTCTGGCTGTCCCCGGACACATAATGAATGGTTTCCTTCCAGGGAACAAGCTTGGCCTGGGAGACAGGGCCGAAATCCAGCGATGGCACACACATCACCGCAGATCCAGGGATCCGACGGCCTGGCTTCGTCCTCACAAAACACCTGTCTATCCCCCAGTGGGGCCAGTAAACCCTCACTCATGCCTTAGTCCTTCAACCACATCCATCAGGCCTCTGTTGGAGATTCGGCCACGGGCCAAAGCTGCTGGCAGGCCCGTGCTCTGCTCCCCCGGCCCCCAGCACCACTGCTCTCCACGCCAGAGCTTTTAATGGCACTCAAGGGCAACTCGGAAAGATATGGGGCCGAAAAGCTGATGGGCCATACAATGAAGCACCTCAATGAGCAGTGAATGACAGAGCTGATGTCATTTCAGAGGTGTTTTGGTGCAGTTTTTTTTTTTATTTGACAGTGTTTCAAGAGTAAAAAAGAAATGAAATGAAGGATCTAATTTACAGCATGTATTGCATTCTGACACCCACATCACTCCTATGTTCAGGTTGAGTGCATCCAAGCCTCTTCAAACCAAGAAAGGCACGAATGCAGTGGTAAAACTTTATGAAAAGCAAGCTTGGTTTCCTTTACCTCTAGAATAGGGTGCAATTAATCCCACAAAACATTGCTCTTCTCATTTGAGTGGACGATGACGGATTGAAATGAAGGCTCTGTTTTTCCATGGCTGGAATTAGCTTGCGTCTCAGCACTGAAGGCAAAGCAATCCTTTGATTAGGGTCTGAGAAGACCTCTTGGATCACGCGTGAATGCACAGAGACATTTCTGGAAGCGAGGCTCTGTCATTTTTCTTTTTTCCTCTGATGTGAAAAACAGGTAGGTGTTTTTTTTCCCCCTTCGCCTCCTCTTCTCTGACGGCACAGTGATGGATTATATCTCAGTGCTTAGAAACACATTGTTTTCTTTAGCACAGCAGGGTATTCTATTTGCTGGGTCTCCCCGTGAAATATTATGCATATCTATCATTGGCTAGATGCCACTGCTATGCAATTCCAAAAGGGAGCATTTGTAGGAGATTGCAGCTTTCCTTGACTCTCAGCAATGCACAAATGAATACAAGGTGAAAGCTGGGTAGCTGATGTTAAATGACGCTAGCAGAGGGATGAGCGATTGGAAAGTTTTTGCTCGCAGGGACGGTGAAGGAACAGAGGAGCTCAGACAGTTTGCCATATTGCTGCGGAGGCCACACACACTTCAGCACAAAAGATTCATGTTCACTGACAAAAACAGTTACAGGTCACAACATCCAAGCTGGCGTTGAGAGTCCAGAGCCTTAAGATGCTCCATGTAAATCTACTGCATCAACTGGAAGTGCGGTGGTTTTAGTTTAATATTGCATCTAAAAGACTTGAGGGAATACATAAAATAAATCTTCACAAGTACATATTTGGATACACACCAGGAAAAAAAGACAACTTGTTAATACCACTTGAATAATTTGTCACAGGTCAGCAATTAGTGTACCATGTCTAGACCCAGATTCGTTTCCACCCACACTACATCTTTTTTATTTATTTATTTTGCTAATTAGGAAATGCAAATACAGCATCATTCTCTTAATGTGTAGTTTCTAACTATATAACATAAGGTTGTTGTTTTTTTTATGGTGGAAAAAATGCTCAAAATATTTTCTTTAAGGATTCAAAGATATATTTATTTCATACTAAAAATAGTTCAAATCGATTAACATATTTGGTCACATATCGCTTAAGATTTACTAATAAAAAATTGTAATTAAAGTTTATTTGGTACTATTTATACTACTTTTCTTAATTTAAAAAGTTTACTTATTTAATATTAAGCTTAAAATGTGTTTTAATGTCACTATTGATGAGGATTGGATGAACTTCGAACAGTATCAGTTATTTTAAATACAAGATATTTCAAGTGTACCAGAAGCATACTTGAAATTGTTTCACATTAGCACAATCAAATATACTTGAGTCACTCTTAGTTGGACCTCGGTACCAAAAAAGGTTTTCATTTATAAAGCTCTACAAACTTACTGACTAATGTTTTAGATATGGAAATAATAATAATAAAGGGTGTTAATTAAACATATATATTCACATGATTAGTGCAAATTGCCATATGACCAGAGCAGTTTATTTCCTGTTTGCACCATGAGAAGTTGATGGATGCATCAAAGCTCCAAAGCCAAAGGCTACTAAGTATGTTAGCATAAGGATATTATAAAGATTTTTGGTACACATTATCTTTAAGGTGTCTAGTATTAACATATGAATTCCCAAATATTCAATTTTGTGGAGTATGGTCAGAATAAGTAAATATCTTGGGATAAATCCACTTGCAGCAGTTTGCACTGAAATGTTGCAATGACAAAATATTGCACTAAATTCAAAGTTTAAATGTTACAAATAAGTTACATTGAGGTTGTAATACTGGTAGCACTAATTAAAAAATATTTTGTTATTTTATTTTATTTTATTAACTCTTTTTGTCTTTTATCTCAGTATTCCTGTCAGTGTTACAATTGTGACCATAGAACACTTTTCCAAGAATTTAAAAAAAAAAAATTTGATTATTTCAAAGGGTTACTAACGACATATCATTTGGATATTTTCTTGTCTGGGGGATTTTTTTTTTTTTTTTTTTTGATTAATCGGGTTAAGTACAACATTAAACTATAACAGTGTAGTATACCAAAAGTAAACTTTTTTATTAAGTACATAATATAAAAACAGTATATTTTGCCTGAAAAATTATCACTTATTTATATGAGAAGAATAAAGTAGAAATCTTTGAGAGACCACTGAGGATTCAGTTTTTCTTACCCTTCATTTTATTAAAGTCATTAACAGTAATTATCTCTGAATGCCTTATTGTCATACAGGATTTCACCTTCTAAAAAAACTGTACTTTTGACTGTTCAGACCTTTAATAGGTAGGAAATTTAGAGCTGTAATTGTATCCCAGGATCTATTCTGTGTGTTCATTTATGTCTGTATCACATTGAAAAGCTTCAAAAACAATGCATACAAGTGTTATGAAAAATGACTGGGAAGCTAACCAAGCCATTTGTGTCTCGTCTGAGTTTGAAAAATACATTTAGGCCTGACACCCGCTCCTCTGTGCGCCTGGCTGGAGCCAGCTTGCCGTCACAGGGGATGTACTCCTCTCTAGCCGACCAGCCCTATGAAAGAGAGCCTTGTAGCACTGGGATCATTCCAGCCCTTGGGAGAGCCGCGCCTGAGCACAAGATGGCTGCTGCGCGAGGCTGGGAATGATCGAAAGCCTTTCAAATCCTAGCAACGTTTGAGAAATGTCTCTGTATGCGTTTGTGTGTGAAGATAAAAATGAGCTTGTTCATACAAAATGCAATTTCAGGAGAGTTTGGTAAACCGGGCAGCCCCTCGGCTAATTAGTGTTAGCGCAAATGTTGTGAGTGAATGTTTATTTGTTTTGTTACGTAGGAAACCGTGGCTGTTGAGGGCCAACAAGGGCATTTTCTGGCACAATGATCAAATGGAAGATTACCAAGCAGGGATTATCGTTTTAAATCCTCCTTTTATGATCTTAAACAGTGAGTAAATAAGAGTGGGGTGCTTGTTTGCTGCTGTTGACTGCTGTTGCTGCTGTTCTTTTAGCACTTATGCCATAAGCACTTTGCGGGCGCCTTGTTTGAGTCAAATGAAACTGTTTGAAAGGGCTGTTTCAAGGCATTTCCTCCTTTTTATGTATCTCTGGAGAAGCTAAACACATATACACTCGTTTTGACATGCTTTACATTTATTTCTCCAGGGGATGAAGGTATTTAAAAACAGTACAGTGACAGGGCCGCGATGATGAACGTGCGGTATATGTCGAAAGAAATTGGAAATGATCTGCAATGCAAACAAGACCAACGACCCAGTCAGAGCAGAGGCTTTTGTCAACGGTGGATTCAAACTTCACTCTCATGAACTGATGTGAATATTTGCAAACAAGAAAATTTGTATTGTTCAGTGGTTGCTCTTTTAGGAGATTAAATTATGTTTCATTTCTTTTTTTTGAATCTTTGAAGCTTTGTCTTAGTTGATTCTCCTAAAATTGAGAAATTTGGAGAAATTAAAATAGATGCAAATGAGACATTTATTGTTGACATAGTAATTCAACGTCTTTTTCTTATAATTTTTTTGTTTGTTTGTTTGTTTAAACCTTATAATGTGCTTTAAAATTAATCACAACCTAATAACTATTATGTGTTAATTTTAGTCTGTGAATTTGTGAGGGACTGAATGAAACGAGTTATTATTATTTTCCCGGCTCTGTGTCTGAGACCATTTAAAGAGCAAGCTCCATTTATAATATTTCTGTGTTGGCTCCAGTGTGTGTGTGTGTGTGTGTGTGTGGTTATGGCCTGCTGTTCCTGTGTGAACAGCAGACGAGGGAGCTGAACTTCTGACCCGTCCCTGAGGTGGGGGCCCTAAGGCTTCAGCAGAATCACAGAGTCCATCTACTCCAGCCATCCTTTCAAACGGGCCAGGAAACTCTCACACACATAACACTGACTATAAATACATTTTTACTATACGCACTGCCATTTACAGGTCTTGTATATAAATGCATAACACCTGGGATGAAACGAATTCTCTTGATAAAATTTTACAAAATGCTTATCTGTGGGGATTTTGACGACAAAAAAAGAACAAAGAAGTCAGACTATAATATAATAGCTTTTCATTATTTCATTTCCATTACAATTGAAATGACAATATACAGAAACAAATTACAGAAACAAATAGTCAATTCATGTAAGTAAAATTCTAAACAAAATATTACTCAGAAATAAATTATTGATTACATGTCATGGTTTATAATATATACACATAATATATGGGTTTACCCAACTTTTGGGTTAAACAAAGTATTTTAAAAATGTAAGCCATTGGTTGGGTCTAATTTTTTTGAGTGTACAGAAACTAACAAAAGTTCAGTTAACATAAGTAAAACTGAACATAACTGAAATAGTGCTTATTACATGTTTTTATATGATATCAATTCATTTCAAATATTTAAAAAATAATGTCAATCATTTTAAAACGTTATTTGTCAAAATAAAATCAGTGTTGTGTGCACTTTGCTAATATACTAAAATTAACAGCATTGTGAATATATTGTAATTACTTCTATACATCCATACAATGCATTTCTGTTTTGGTGTCTTTTATCTTAAATTCAATTCAAAACCCCATTCTGAATTTAATTCACAAAATCTTTCAATTTGTAAAGCAGTATTTCTTGTACATATTTTTTGAGGAAACATTTTTTTAATCGTATATTTTCATTATATATTTTATTATTAATAATATGAAATGCATAAATGCATTTAAAAATTATTTAAAATATGTGCTTAAAATGCTTAAAATTTTCTGTGTCTAGCGATGTTAGTCTCTCCACGTCTCTTCATGAGAATTCTTATTGCACAAACACAGACCGTCATGGACAGACACAACAAGGAGAACGATGAAAGAATGAGAGTGGGAAAAGGCAAAAGAAGGTGGGGTTGAGCTGAACATGGTTCCCAGAGTGTCAGCACCCCCTGCTGGTTTTGCAGCACCCTAGGCTAAAACTTCTGACCTTACGACCCTCCAATCTGCCCTGGGCAACCCTAGAGCACAGGCCCCTCCAGCACAGTGTGTGTGTGTCCACTGTCTGTTTACTTCAGCTCACAAACACAGTGAATGGAGTCATAGTCATCGCGGCCAACTGCGCTCTCCTCTGATAACCCCTCCATGGATCATTTCAGCACTGGATTCTGGGATGGAGGGAAATGATGAGAATAAAAAGCGCGAGCTGCAGTGTTTGTCTGCGAGCTCTGTGAATGCATGTGTGTGTTTTGTGCAGGGCTTGTATGAGAGGAGAGGACGGGGAACATGCCTCCCGACTGCCGATGATCTGACGACCCCAGATGGAGCGGCGGGGCTGCTCTGTTGTTTCATTATCAGCGAGGTTCACGTTCGGCAGAGGCGCTATCATTATCCATCAGCCTTAATGAGACAATGCCACTGCTGTAAAGGTCAGGCAATTATTGTGTGCGAGACTTTCCATGAGAGGCAGCTAAAATGGGGAGATAAAACCAAACACACATGCACACACTCTCTCCACACACACACACACACAGACTGGTAACGGCAATGCAGTCATGACAGTCTTCAGGCAATCAGCACAGCACCTCTCAAACGCACAGACCTTTAGATTTTCAAGAGCAGGTAATGCCACTTTTCTTGGCTCTCCGATTCAATTACATTTAATGAATGTTACATTAACATAAAAGGTGGATCTGTACAAACATGGGAGGTGGAAAATGGAAGAAAATAAGCCCAGTATGAGTCTAATATTAAACAGGTCAGCTCTTCTTTTTATTAAGATTCAAAGACGGATAGTTCAAGAACATTGAGGACATTTTTCTTTTTCAGCATCAGGATTTGAGATTAAACAAAAATTGTTTTGAATTTAATAGATGATTGCCAATATTACATTTAGATTTTGCATATATCCACATTTAAATGCAACTTTGAGGTACATGTTTTGTAAGTTCATACATAAACCATCAGTCAAAAGTTGCATTTGTTTTTAATTTTGTTTAAAAAAAATTAATTTTTAATTTTTTTAAATTTTTTTTAATTATATATATATATTAATTATCTTTATTTTATGTTATTTTTATTTAATAATTTTTTAATTTCAATGATATCTGATCAAGAACTCTGTGTAAACCGATTTTTTGTGAAATGTACTTTAATATAATAGCTGCTGGATTAATATAAATAAAAATGTCTGAAAAAAAATCAGTTTCCACAAAAGAAAAAAAAAAAAATAAAGAAAAAAATTAAGCAACATACTGTTATCAACCTTGATAATAATAAGAACTGTAGGAGCTATATTAATAATGGAGACTATCTATCTATCTATCGTCCTCATAAATAGACCTACGGTGTAATAAATGAAGCCTCATACACACACATACTGTGTGTCATGTATTTGGTGATTCAAGGCTGTCTGTCCATCTCTCTGGAGACTAGATTGCATGAACCGAGTGATTAAATAATACTGCAGTGCACAAAAAAATTATGTGTTATCCTCTTAAAGGTAACAATGTCAGCAAATATGATATCATGGCTGTTACTCATCAGTATTTATTGGTAGGAGCAGGTGAGGGAGATCAGGCATTTAGCAAACGCTCTCTTAGTCATCAGTATCACATGTGGTACATAAAGGCTCACTGCCAAAGTCTGTAACAGGATCAGTGTTAAACCTTTAACCTCTGACATATGACATCACCCCCCATGCCGTTAGCCTGTTAGCATTACATAGAGCTCCACCACAGAGCTGGCACTGGCGGCACCAGCGCTAATTTCTACATGTGACATAACTGCAAGCATTTCCTTTGAAGCACATGAGCCATGAACGCACACCCATTAATGCCACACACACCGAGAACCGATCCATTTACATTTTACCCGGCCTTGTCAGCTGGCTGATTGATGCATTAATAGCAAACTATATTTTATCTAGACACTTGCAATGCCGTGAAATTCCAAAGGCACATGCTTTATGTAAAAAAGTCTAAAGCCATAACAAAATATATGGGCAGTTTAGCTCAGCAGTTTATTTATTAAAATAAAACAACTTAGAAACTATAGTGCTGTCAAAAATCACATTCCAAAATAAATGTTTTCGTTTGCATAATATATGTATGTCTTCTGTGAGTATTTAATATGTATATATATATATATATATATATATATATATATATAAATGCACACACACACATATAGTATATAATTTGAAAATATTTATGTCTGTTTTTATATTCATATAATTCATATTATAAATAAATATATTTAATATATAAACATAACATATTTTTATGAAATATGTACATGCATGTGTGTGTAATTATATACACAATAAATATACACAGTATGAATACTTATATTATGTAAACATTATATAATAAAGTATGATATACAACGTTTTTTATATATAAGTATTTTATACAACTCATGCTTAAATTGATTTATTTGTTTGTTTTCTGTTTTGTTCAGCTGTCATTAATTCAGTCTTCATCATAGATTTCACTGCCTCTGAAATGACTTTCCTCACCAAGACCTCTTGCTTTTTAAATCCTCCTCTACAACCATCTGTCAAAACCAGTTTTCGCGATGAAATGAATTGCTGATGGTTAACATCAGGTCCTCTCTGAAATGTTCTCTCTGTCCTGTTTAACTTGGACACACATCAGATTACAAAAGAAAAATGGTTGTGCACAATGTATTCATGTTAACTTTAAGCAAAACTCTCCATTTACTTTCACTGCGGTCTAGAAACAACTACAATATAGAAGATCTTGTTTGAGATTGTTTGGCCCTATGGGACTAATGGCACTCAGGGAGACAGTGGCCAATAAAAAGATCAGAACCAAAAAGAAGATAAAATGTCAGCCCTAGAGTAATGGCTCCAATTGTGCAAAAGCAGAGAATCAGCCAGGCCAGGAAGAGAAAAAATAACTCTCCAACACAGTCAATGGCATTTACACAGCCACTGGCAACACAGGGACAGCTTTATGCAGACCCAATGGTTACAGTATTTTAACGGCTGGATTAATGGGGTGGCAAGAGGGGCAATAAATTGGTAATATAACCGCCGAACATACTTGCCAGGACAATTAAGATAATACAACTGGAAAAAGAGGGCCTATGAATCCCGGTGTAAGGAGCGATGTGGCTATTATGACACACGCGCCCTTGAGGCTCGGCGGGGAGAAGAGAGAGCCGACTGTGGATGTGACTGACTGTGCTAGCCACACCAAACAACCACAGCTGCAGGAAATATTTACTCTCCTCAAATGTGTGCACTTTTTATTACTTTTTTAATACTTAAAACTCTAATGCCATCAAAATCATTAGTTTGAACATCCCAGCACAGCAACATTGACTCAACCAATGGCATCAGTTTGGGGTGGGGCTAATATGCTGGACTGACCAATGGAAGACAGGAGGCATGACACTTACTTTCATTATGGAGTATACACGTATATATGAACATATAATTCAGAATTATAACCAAATGGATAATGCTACTATTAAATTAAAACTACAATGTAATAAAGGTAATCTTCAATTGTTACCTTAATATAGCTATTTCTACCTGATTTAACCTATAATATACCCATAAGGAAGCCTTTACAATAAGGTTAATTAGTTAACATTGGTTAACAACATTTACTAAAACATGACATTGGTTAAAAATATAAACTAAAACATTAACAGTAAACATAAACTTAGAATAAACAATACTTCTATGGATTATTAAAAATGACAAGTTGTTCTTGTTAACATTGGTTAATGCAATGAGAACTAACATGAATAAACAATGAACAACTGTATTTTCATTAACTAACATTTACAAAGATGAATAAACACTGTAATAAATGCATTGTTCATTGTTTAATCATGTTAGTTCCTTAATTAATTATAGTTAATGTTAATTTCAACATGAAGTGATCAAAATTTGCATCTGTTGAGAATATTTGGTAACACACTACAATAAGGATTCATTTATTTACAATAATTAACTGTTTTAGTTACCTCGAGCAATATTTATTTAGCATTTATTAATCACAGATCATATTAATTTCAAAACTTCAATACATCATTATTTACAATTTAAAGTTGTATATGTTCATATTTAGCAAAAATTTACAATGCTGTAAAAATATACTGTCTATTGTTAGTTTACGTCATTTATTAACATTACCTTATTGTAGTGTTACCAATTTTTTTGATGAATCTGAGCTAACATAAACATACTAAAGATCAGGTTTTAGATGAGTGTATTAGCACCATCACTGACAACAACAAAACATGGTCTCATTATGATTTTGCAACCACAGGGTCTGATTCCATCACTGTACTACGGTGCGGTTACAGTACTTTTTTTTTCATTGCTGTGTAGAAACTAATTAATCCTCAGCAAACATATGACTTCAAGTGGCTTTGAGTATTAGACTTAATAGAGCAAAACTGAACATTTGCCAAGTCAATCCCAACTTTAACCTCCTTTTCACTTAAATACCTGCCGGGAGCAAAGGATCACATTTCTCAATGACGACCGCAGACTCTTTAATGTAGTCTGGAGGTTTACACTAAATACCATGGCAGGATCCTTCAATCAATGGAGCTTTGGCTGATAATTAATCCCATGCCCCTGCTGAAATAATGGAGGCACTTTTATGGCTTCATTATACGATTTATTTATATTAGACCAAAAATACGAATTGCGGCTTGATTCTTAATCATGTTAAGTGCTGCTGCAAGCATGCAGCTAGAGCCCATTTCAGAGCGTCCTCCAGAGTCATTCCTTACACCTTCAAATAGCATTTCGCTTTGGATTCTGAGCTCTCCGTAATGAGCACATTTCTCAGGGATAGCCATTTGTGTATCTAGAAACAAAAAAAGGCATAATAAGAAAGTGAAAAATGACAGCGAGAGGCCGTAATTAAGATGAAAAGACTATCTGTGATACTTAATGAAGATGCATACCCATATTTCTCAAACACAATGCTAATTACTGGGTACGATTCCATTAATCGTTCATGAATTATTAAGCTCCATTAACTAATAAACCTTGTGCATAAAATAATTCAGAATTGCTGGAGCATTGTGGGACAGGTAAAGACACACTCTCTTTGCTTGATTGGTTGGCGCTAAATGATAGAATGCAGCAGTGACTTCATTAATCCAGCTCAGTGCTAATGTGGCAGAGATTGATTAGCCTGCGACAGAATACTGAAGATAAAGCTACAGGAGAAGACTCCTGCAGAGAAATATAGTAGACGTCTAAATGATACCACAGAAAAATAAAATCAGAGTATCACCTGTGTCAAGATCAAACATTGACTCTACACTAGATTAGTTACAAATAAAACTAATTTACTGATGTAGCCCGAAATGCAAATGATACCTTTACCTTGACTGTTTTGCTCAGTGAGATGTCAAGTGCAGTGAGTCTTATCAGATTTCATATAAATAAAGGTATTTACTTAATTATATTTTCGAATGAATAATTCATTATTAGAAAAACACTTTACTTTTTTACCTTGAAAAACATAATGGATAAGATGCGTACAATCGTGTGTACACATGAGTATGGAAAATATGTAACTACCAGGCACTCCAAACTCACAACAGAAAATTTTTATGAGGTGGTGATTTTGTATGAATTTTTGCAAAATCAAACAAAAAAATTATAAAAAAGATAACTATAATGTATGGTGGAGGAGAACTCCTCGGCACAGAAATATCAACATTTCTTGGTTGTATTGTATTGACAGAAGTGAGAGGGAGAGGGGGATTTTTTAGAAGTGATGATATTACTGCACTGAGGTCGAAGTGCTGTGAAGTGCTCTTCTGCAATACATTATAGTTATCTTTTTTATCTGCTTAGAAAATTGCCACCATTTATTTTGTGTCACCATACTTACTCGTGTCACTATTCATATAAACGTCTTTAAATAGAGAAAACGTGGAAGTGTTTGGTGGTTCAACACAGTCTCATGACCGATCCAAGGTGGAAAATCCATGCTAATTCATACAAATTCGTATGACCTCACTCGTATGATTTTGTACGATTTGTCTAAACCCCAGGGACGAGTAGGTTTAGGGGCGGGGTTAGGTCTAGGTCATTCGTACAAATTCATACGAATTGCCAACTCATAAAATACGTACGATTTTGCAAAACTCATATGAATTTGTACGAGTGAGGTCGTACGAATTTGTACGAATGGGTGGTTTTCTAAATTCATCCCTGTTTGGATCCTAAGGAATGAATGGAGCTAAGCTCTTGTGTTATTATATTGCGTCTTATTATTTACTTAATGGTTAAACCACATGACATTTTTATAGTCAGTAAAGACTATACATGACCCCCCACCCCTTCTCATTTTTAACAGAGTTTTGGCTATCCATTTATGCAACAATATTGTTTTAGGGGCCTGCAAATGCAAACATTGAAAATGGGTTGTTAACAATAAGTCCATGTTAACAATAACATTATTATCTCTTTATACAACACAGCTCCAGCTCGTCACATTTTGACGCTTGGTCAAGACCCTTTTGCGTCGCCTTTTGAAGCTCAAGGTACCCCTTTTTAGTCATTTTTCGATGTAAAGGATCCTCCTTTGTTTTAAATAGGAAACCCTTAGCGTCAATATGTCGATGTGATATTTTTTTAGGTTTATCGCTATAATTAAAAGATATATTGGGTAAAAACATTGGCATTATTGCATATATGTAGGGGTGTGATCTTTCAATGTAAACAGTCAAAACAGTTTTATTTTAATTATATTATTTACACATTTATGAGGACGTAACCCAAACCCTGCCCCTAAACCTACCATCTGTCAATAAAACACAAGATATAGCAGGCAGATACAACTACCATCATAATTTATTTGAACAATATTAATATTCCAAGTCTTTTGAAGCAAAACTATTGATTTGTGAGAGGAATAGACGCGTTCGCTGTCTCCGTCTTCTGTATACTTCCTGCGCGCTGCTGCAGTCTGCGTGCAATTTCAAAAAATGCTGCTTCAAGAATCCTTACATCAACGTTGGTTGAGAAATGTCATTGGCTCTTGTGTGTCTTGTGATCAATTGCGTCATGCTGTTGTGAAATACTATTGGCTCTTGTGTATCTCGTGACCACTACGGGATGGTAGCTTGTTTTCTGAATGAGATGTGAGTGCTTTAATGGAGCGGGATCATTTTTAGTGATTAAAACCTTGTGTTTTACTCTCTTCTTCACATAAAGAATGGCTTCAGTAGACTTGTAATGTGACACAACTTGTTTGTAATGTATTTATACTGCTTGTTTATGATTAGTTTGTGCAATAAATACCTGTGACTGCATTTGCCTGTGTGTGTTTTATATTGTTCAGAGGTGGGTAGGTTTAGGGTAGGGGTGGGGTTTGGTGCTCCAATAAAAGTAAAAAAAAAAAAATGATAAATTTAAATATGCATGCAAACCATTACATTATGCCAAACAACGGAGGACACTTCACATCGAAAAGTGACTATAAAGGGTACCTTGAGCGACGCAAAAGGGTCTTGATCAAGTGTCAAAATGTGACGAGTTGGAGTGAGACTGTGTTGCTTTGTAAATATGTGAATTTGTGATGTCATGCGCATTATGTGTTCAGCCTATAAGAATTCATATGTGTGCAGATGCATAGCAAGATCGCCAACTACTGGCCTGGCATGAATATTACAGTATTGTTTGTCATTTTTGTGTATCCCTGTTGAACGGGGCTTGTTACAAAACTTTTCATTAACGCAAACTTTCAGTTTTTAATACAAACTTTGTTCCCTAAATTTAAACGTGATTCATTTCACATGATCAGATTGTCACTGACTTTAATTCCAACATTTCTTGTATTAAAAACAATGACTACTGCATGTCCAATGTATAATCTGTGAAAACCACTTGAGATCACAAGTAGACCAGCTGTGAACTACTGGTTAAAACTGATCAATTCCGGTGTAAAACAGGTGCAACATCTTTAGAGTTTTGCTAGTAAGACATAAGACATCATGAACAAGGAGAGGCGGCTTAAGCAGAGCTGATATGGATGGGGTGCATTTCCAAGAAGCATTCCTCACATGCTAAGAGTGGAACCCAGAGGGAACTACTCTGCAGATGAAAAAATTAATCATTAATGCTCGGGCAGTAATGATCCCCAAAGTTGGCGTTATTGGTAAATTATAATGGATGATGCTTTGTAAATGTCTTCCTGCGCTGGCCCTTAGCTTCCCGATCCAAATTAAAGCTGAGTGCCTTGGAGTCAGCAAGTAGCAGCACAGCACACATGCAGGATTGATTTTCTTATTTTCATGTCAGACTCGCTCCATAGAATGAGTTTTAAATCTGGGTGAGTTATTAAGGCCTTGAGTTTAGCTCGCATTGAGGAAGGAGAGCGAGGCGGGGGGAAAAGGAAAGGAGAAACAAAACAGAAAAGAGAACAAGCATGTGGTCGGTAGCCGGGCCGGCTGCGGGACTGAATGGCACCTGTCACCGGATGATAAACGACCTCCTTTGCCCTTCAATTCCCACCGCTGTCAGTCAGGGTGGGGTCATTAATCTTCATCGCAGGCTTGTCAGGTCAGGCAGGCGAGTAGAAGAAGAGTAGGAGAACAGGACAGGGCCACATCAGGCAGGGTCGGGTCAAGATGAGACGAGCAGGCCCCGAACAATACCGTCGCATTCGTATTGTCAGCTGAAGGCCTCGTTTGCATAATTTATTATGATTCGCTGAGCAGCCCCCACCGTCTCGATGGATCTGTGAGGTGAGAATAAGGTCTGAGGATGTGCAGACAGATGGATAGTGGGCCGTAGCTGCCAGCCACGCTGAACCCCGACCAATCAAAGAGCAGCCGCAGCCCCCACAGCCAATCACAGATGTGGTGCTTCAATTACTGCGTAATAAAGGAACATTCATCATTCAATTAGGCATCTGTCATGAATCTACAAAAGGGGAAAAGTTCCAAGCCAAGACACAGTGAAGGAAAGCAGGGACAGGGACAAAATCTACTTATAGCTGAAGTCCAGGGGCGAGAGAAGACAATATTGAAGGAGTTAATTGCAATTCCATGGCAATGACAGTGTTATGACTGATGTGCAGCTGTTATATAATGAGCATGACATCGAGGGTCGCATATATGAGTCCACAAAGAAGTTCCATGAACAATAAACACAAGGAAAGCTCAAAGATTACGAAGACAAACTATGATGAAGGATCCATCTGTTTTCAGATTAAGATTGACCCTTTTTGCTAAATATAGATCACCTTATTCCCAAGATATATTTAAGATAAATAGACTGTCAGTAGAAAGTTGAGATTATTTTCTCCTTCTTACGCATATGTGTCGAAATTGTGATTTTCCAAGTTATCTTTATTTTTACAAGGCTTTATACAATAGAGGTTTAAAGTAGCTTCATAGGAATGTAACAAAATTTGTGATGCAAACTTTTTAAAAAAATTTAGCTGTTATGAAAGTAGCTGTTGCAAAACGATATTGACACTATTCAGGTTGAGTCACTTGAGTGTTGGTTTAGTAACCGTGTAAAACTGATTTATTATCAGACAAATTCAATGCAATATGCAGATCTACTGAAGACAAGTGTTGTTGTTCAGCTTGAGTCAGTTCAGTGTGGATTCAATTCAGCTCAATAACAATGCTTTTTTTCAAAATAAGACATATAAATGGCAGCATTTCAAGCTTGTTATCCAAATGCTATTGGTTCTCATGTCGCATGCCTGATCAAAAATATTGCAAAATACAATAGCAAATATACATTTTAGAGATAGATAAACTAAGATTGGCAGCCTCTAAACTGTAAGAATTGTATGTATTTAGAGTAGTGCTGGGCAATGATTAATTGTGAATAATCCAAAAATTCAAAATAAACATTTTTGTTTATATAATATATGTGTATACTGTGTATATTTATTGTGTATATATAAAGACAAGATGTTGAGATGCTGAGCGATGGTTTCCATCTTCATCTCAGTAGGGACATGATGGCTAAGATTTTACCATCCAACATACTGTACAGTAAAAGCCAAGTCTCCGCATCGTAACTCTCTGCATTCCCAGCTCTCCTCTTCCAATGAACATCCAATAAAAGTGTGAATCTGTCATATTGCGTTTCTAGCTTTTGTTTTTCCGCTGTCCCGCTGACAATAGGCTAGGTAACACTCAAAGGCCCAAGATGAAAGAACAACCAAAGCTAGACGGAAATTCAGACCGGCACCCATCTGTTGAAGAGACGAAGAGATGAATGGAGAAGCCAAATGGAAGAAACAGACGAATAAAACAAACTGATGAGAGTAAAGAAAAGGTAAATAATTGATGAGTTCTGGGTTTAGAAGAGACTGCTCATTAATATCCTCCTGTAGCTTCATTAAGAAGTGAAACAACAAGCTTCTGAACAATGGTCCTTGGTTCTCCGCTTAGAA
The DNA here is from genome assembly GCA_032359235.1 of Enteromius mattozi. Lineage (NCBI taxonomy): Eukaryota > Metazoa > Chordata > Actinopteri > Cypriniformes > Cyprinidae > Enteromius > Enteromius mattozi. The sequence goes on from JAUMHE010000062.1 coordinate 581,723, forward strand.
GTCAAATGCTGCTTTTTTTTTCTCTTTCTCTCTGATGCCAGGTGCTTCAAAATCCCAACGGCCTGCTCTCCAACCTCCTGTAACCTCCCAGAATTCCCCTGCCGCACATTTACCTCCCCAGTCAGGAGAATGAGACCTTGTAAATAATATATCAAGATAAATGATAATTGCTGCGTTTTTCGAACCCATCATTTAATGAGCCCCATTAATTAAAAATGAATGCAGCTGACACTGTTTGTCGGAACACATCTGATGTAAACACATCATGGCAGAGACACAAAAAGTTCCAGTTGGGAATCAATCCTTCTTCCGCTTCTGCGTAAAGGTCTGTTTTGCTGCATAAGCGATGATGGAAAATATCTGCTCTGCAGAATCAGATTGAATCAGATTGAATTTCATCTGAGGCTTCGATGGTTTTACTCTGGTACAAATAGCTGGATAAGATATCCAATCGTTATTGGATTGGCTTGCTTTTCCATAACAGTTCCTTGAAAGCAATGTTAAAGCAAGTCGAAAAGCCGCTGCAGGCTGCGTCTTCAAGCCGGGGTGAACATGGGCGGCTGAGTCTCGTCACCGTGTCCCCGTCAGACTTCAAACAGCCTCTTGGACATGTATCGCATGCAGGACCCCCACGAGACCGCTGATTGAATTCTGGCAAACAGAACTAAACATCTGCTTCAAACAAAAGACATCTGCATATTTCAGATTTGTTTTTCATAAATTAAAGCCGCAACCTGCCAAAACCTGGGCGCAGTAGTGTGTTCTTGTGTATAATTAGATAAAGTTTACAAGCTTTGAAAGTTGGAAATTAGCATGAAGCATCAGGGCTCACCTGGGACCCTAAGTCCCACAATGGGAGCAGTTTTCCGCCCCTCTTCTCTATCATTTCAAGGAGGAGGGAAAACGCAACTGAAACTGTTTTACAGAAGACAATTTTGTGCGTCACCTATTTTGTTGAGCCTATATATATATATATATATATATATATATATATATATTTATTATTGCAAATAAATAATGTTGCTATGCTAACCTGTACCATGGTGTAGTAACGTAAAAATGTGTGGAAGACCAGGCACTGAGCTGTCACAACTGACTGTCAAAAGATTGTAATTATTGAAATACAGATGAGAAGGTTACAACATCAAAACATTGTTTTCATAAGAGAGTTTAGTTATTAAATTATATAAAATTTCAATACAGTATACACCGAAAACAATGGTATTTTGAACCAACTACACTCATTTGTTTCACTCATTCATTCATCCATCCATTTATTAATCCATTCATTCATTCACTCACTCATTCATTCACTGTATTTATTCATTAATTTATTCTCCCAATGGAAAAGAAAATAAATAAATAAATTAGTGAGTAAGTGAATGAGTGAGTGAATGAATGAATAAATGAATGTTATTTGTAATGTGCACCATACCATACTTAAATGTTACTTAATGTAATTCAACTTATTTCATGTGTTTGTTAAAGAAATTAAATATTAAAAAGTAGAATTTTCAAGTACAATAAAAATGCTAATAATTGTTTAGTTTAGGTTTCATGCTCTCACTATAAACAAAGGCAACTTCCAAAGATGTTTATTGTGATGTCTCTTTAAATTAAGTATGAGTTTTTAACACTAAAATGGTTTATTGTATTTTTTCTTTTATTTATTTATTTATTTTTACTCTCTATGGGGAGTTTTATTTGCTTTTAGACAAAATAAACAAAACAAGTTTAAACCAGAAACTGTGATAAATATAAAAAGTGCTTTAAATAAATGGCATGGTTATTTATTTATTTATACAAATAAAACACAAGGTATTTTTCCCCCAAATGTGACTTAACAACATTTACATTTACCTTCATTATTATTTTCACCTCTGATTTTTACTGTGTTTATGTGTTACTCAAACAGCTACAGCAATATA
>JAUMHE010000062.1:598903-615091 GCA_032359235.1 Enteromius mattozi
TTACTTGAGTAAATATTTCTGTAAGTACTTTTACTTTTACTTGAGTACAGTTTTTGGGTACTCTACCCACCTCTGCCTAGTATCTTCGTTCTTTGCATCCCTCTACCGCCCCTTACAGCACTTTAAATGGGAGCCGGGTGTCGGGCCCCGGCCAGAGGAGAACTGGCCCCCGTTAAGCCAGGTTCCTCCCAAGGTTTTCCTCCCTCGTGGAGTTTTTTTGTTCCTTGCCATCGCCTTTGGCTTGCTTAGTCGGGGACACTCAGTTTCCAGCTTCCTTATTTAACGCTCAAACCACTAACAACTATCGCTCCTTCAAGCCGATTTTGCCATCCTTGCTATTCAGCCATCCCACCCTCCTCCCGGGGGGCACGCGGTGACCAGGCCGGACTCCGAGCTCTGCCCAGCCCTTGCCTCCTAGGGGTTAAATCCCTAGGGCTCGGGGTCCGCCGGGCTCTCTGCCTGCTCCCCGGACAGTCCGCCAATCATGCTTACTATTGGTTATTTAATGAGGAAGAGGGAACTCGAGAAACTACGTTTGGCAAATGGTAAATCAATTGCACTACAAACCAGTGAGCTAACAACAATAAATTTATACAGCAGTATGATAGCAAACGTTTCCATTATGAAGCTAAAATAACTAGAACAAAGGTTAAAAATGTCTGTGCCCACTAGGGCTACGTTAAAGACAAGCTGGATAGGAATCTGCACAATCAGGTATTTCATGTCAAGAGGCCTCATTCATAAAATGTTGTGTAGAAACTCTCCTACATACAGTATCATCCTGTTGTCCATTAGAAAGCTGTATCAATGGCCAATTAATAAATTATTTTAATGTAAAAAAAATATTACAATTATATGTAACATTTTACATTCTAAAAACGTGGATAAACATGACAACTACTGTTTGTTATTATTATTATTATTATTATTAAGTATGCAATGAGGCATTTTACTTTCTGGCATGTCTATCAAAGCCCAAAGGAGTGCATTAATTGTAATAGATAATATTCACACGTCTCAGTTACAGGATGGATTTTACTCGTATGTTTATTTTAGTTCTGGTTGTATTATTTTAGTTACTTTTGCCATGCACGTAAGGATTGTTCTAATATGTATGTAGTATTGAACACCGTTCCAGTATTCAGGTCAAACTGTTGTGGTTTAAAAGCTGCAACGAGAAGACAAAGTCTCACGAGATGTCGCGAGATGTCAAGGACCAATCAGGAACGCGCCTTCATGTAAATGTACAAAAAACATGGCGGCGATGTAGGAGAGCACTCTTACCTGTGTACCAAAACGTTTTCTGGATTTAAAGCAAATATCGCTAAAGTCTTCCCACTATTTTAACCAAGTTATGAATACTGGAGCGGTATTGTTTATACTGGTTAAAAGAAGTCATGACCGACAAGAGAAACATCGGTGTGCGCCAGATATCAGATGCGAGAGAAAGTCGGAGCAGAACTTCCAAAGTTTCCCAGAACAAAATGAAAACAAAGAGACGAGTGATCGGGCTCAAACAGTCCCAGTCTCCGTCTTGTCACGCTTCATATAACCGCCGCAAAGGTAAAGTTAATACTTTTGTAAGACGTAGGCTACCAGAACGATCGCAAAACAGATGGATGTTTCTTCTTAGAAAACAATATTAAAGTACTGTCTTTGTGGAAGTGTACTTGTTCTGAATGGTTATCATATTCATGTAATGTTATAATGTTTTTTTTAATGGCGCTCCAAGGTACCTTAAATAATAACATGGTTCTACAGTGGAGCATCTCCAAAGTATTACTTGTTAGTGTCGACTTGAAATGTTATTTACTCCATACTAACCGTAGTGTTGTGATTATTCTCAGGTTTGACCACCCCAAAACGTCGACCAAGAGTCAGATTGAACGGTTGTTACAGTGGAGATTCACCTAATGAGGCTGAATCCGCACAAGACATCATCTGGGATACCAACTCACCATCTCAGAACTTGAATGGCAAGTGTGGTCAGAAAACCTAAAGTAGTCTTTGTTTATAAGTTTTACGTTACACAGCACGTAAGATATGTTCTAAGCAGTAACATTTATTTTAAAAGTGTTTTTTTTTCTTAGTCCGATTTAAGACATCAATTTCTGTATTTGTTGTTTTATTTCACATTTCCTTGTCTCATGTAAAATATGTTTATAGTGGTATAAACATTAGGTATATTTGTAAACTGATTGCTGTATGCTGTTGTGTATCAAAGCATATTTTACAGAAAAAAAAAAAAAAAAACTTTTGTATTTCGTATACATTTGCAACCGTTCACAGGACAAGGAGATGGAAGAGTCATTGACATATCGGAGATTGTCAGTAGAATTGCACCAAAAGTAAGTATTAAACAAAAGAAGTCAAATATAGACAATAAAATGCAAATTATGGGTGTCCTGGTAAATGTAACTTAACTGATACTATGTTTAAGGTTAAGAGGGCAAATGAAGGGGATTCAGTGCTTCAGTGGATTGGAGATGGTGCCATACCCTGCACTCCAGAGATCAGACAGCCCAGAGTCAGGAGGATCTCTGCACGGTATGTGTCCTATAGCCAATAACTTGATGAATACTTTAAAAAATGCTACTGATTTTTTTTTTTTTTTTTTTTTGTCAGTGTCAGAGAACACATTCATTATAACAGAAGTCTTTTAAAATTCTACTGTAAATGCACATTTTTAGAAATGTACTTTTTCCATAAAATGGTTTTGGAAAAACTTTTATACCAATAAAATGTTATATTGTTTTTGACTTTTATGCCAATTTACTGCTTCCTAAGGTTTTTTGGCATAACAAAATATTTCAATAAAAAATCAAAAGCATGCTCATCTTGGATGAGGTTTGCTCAAATCAGTGTACAAATTGTATTTTTTATATATTTTTGAATAAATATATCTATGCAGATGACATGTTCCTAACCCATTTGTTTTGGCATACACAGAAATCATTGTCATATATATATTTGTATGTGTGTGTGTGATTTTCATATTTATGTTATGTCCCCATCTTTTTCCATTAGGCAAAGCAATGTTGAGGACCTCATGAAACTTGCCAAGCAGTTTGACATCAATATGACGCGTCAAGACAAAGAGAAACAACAGGAGAGCACAGAAAGAAGAAATAAACACAATAAGCTACAAAGTGATGGTAAAACGGCAACAGAAAGATCAACATCTGTCAAAGTCTCCTCAGAACAACAACAGACCAACTGCTCATCTCAAGCCCGGCAGGAAGAGGCGGAGCTTCAGGCGTTGTTTGATGGTCCCACTCAGCACGTAAGTGGGAGGCTGAGCCCACCTTCAGTAAACTGCACACCAGAAAGCAAAGCTGAACCAGCAGAACAAACATCAAGTTCTGCAGCAAGCAAGAGCGCTCCGGTTGATGATGACTGGGAAAACGATGACCTTCTGAATGACTTGTTTGTGTTGGAAATGACACAGAACCCAGTACCTTTGAATCTAGCTCAGAAAGCGAGCACTGCTCAGCCCGAGTCTTGCTCTAGCAGATGTAATTTTGTGACCAAGAGCACCACCGAAACCAGCACCTTTACCAAGACACTTCCTGAAGTTAAAACATCTAATCAAAGCACTTTTAGGTCAAAGCCGCCAGCTTCTGCCCAGCATCATACTACTGATAAGCTGCTAAAGACTTCACCTGTGGACCAAGTGAAGCAGAACATACATTCATCCCAGACTACAAGACAAGTTCAGCTTGATAGAATGACCAAAGAATGTGGAGTTTCAAGTCAGGCTTCTGCTAAGTTTGATGGGGTTTCAGAGGAGGACATGAAGTGTCTTTTGGGTTCCGATGGTCTGTGGAATGAAGAAGCAGATGATGATCTCCTCTTTCAGGCTTGCGATGATGTGGAGAAGTTATCGGCCAGTCAAGAACAGCAAAGACGCAACGAGGAGTACAAAACACTTGCACATAACAAATCAAGAAGCTTTGCTTCTAAAGCACCTTCCGCTTCTGACACAATGGGCATCAACAATAAGAGCCAACCACAAGAACCCACAAAGTCCACACGCATCTTTGCCCGCTCCAATTCAGTACCATGTGCAAATAGCAGTTCTGGACTTAAGCAGGGCTACAGTGTGTTGCGGGCAGCTAAAAGTTCCTGCTCTGGATTGGTAAGCCATAGCGCACAGTATTATGGGCATGCACAAGGGAAAAGTGTCTTAGGACCCCGGCCTGGTTCTGTCAGAGCCACGGACACCGCACAGGCTGTACGGCCACACAGCGCAACTGTAGGAAATGCTTCTAACGCCCACCATTACACCTTCAAAAGACATCTGTCTGACTCCATGACGCTCTCCAACAAAGGTAAGCTTTGTACGTTGTGGCACCTGCAGCACATTAGCTCTGAAATTGCATCTTTGAATACTCCTACAGAAGATGACTGCAATAGGCAAGTTTGCTTAACCTGTTAAAGGAATAGTTCAAACATATATGAAAATTGTGTCATCATTTACTCACCCTCATGTTGTTCCAAACCCACATGACTTTCTTTCCTCCGTGGAACACGAGGGAATGTTTTCAGGAATATTCACAATGCTCTTTTCAATTCAGTGGAAGCACACCAGCAGCAGTCTCTTTTTTTATTATTTTATTTATTTATTTATTTTTTTTCTTTTGTCCAAAAAGACATAAAAAGCACCATAAAATGACCGTAACTGTCGTTCAGTAGACTTTATTCCACTTTATTTGCAAGTCTTTAGTAGGCATTTGTGTGATGAACAAAATCAAGCAGTGCTAATCTTGTCAACAAAGTAATTGATCAAAATGTTAGCTTACGAAGTGCTTTTTTTTTTAATAAGAACCAAGACAATTGTGCATCGTGATCATAGTTAAAATGTTTTATTTGTCCAAAATTATTTATTTATTTATTTGTTTATTTATTTGGATACTGTTTTAATGGATTAATGACCAAAACATGTAAAATCATTGTAGTTCATTAACATTTTTTGACAAATTATTAATTTACAATAATAAGACCTATGAACTTTTTTTTTTTTTCTTCAGAATTTTTTTTTTTTTTTAATTTTCTGGATTGATTTAATACATATTTATGTTCATATTTCATCTTTTTGCACTGTAATATTAGCAGACACTAGCAGATTTTGATTAATTGTACTGCCATACTTTTGATTTATTCTCCCTAATGTTTTTACAATTTTTTGTAACTGGATTCCAGTACTCTGTCTGCTTTTTCTGCATCGTAGGAATCATATAACTCCATAAAAATACTGTTTACAGAAATTACAAGGCTGTATTATGCCTTCATTGTATAAGACCGTATAGTCAGGACTCCAGACTGCGACTAAAATGGTTTTTGCTGAGGTCGCCACTGGCGACTATGTATACTTGTCATGACTTGAAAAATTCCCTGATTGTTGCATTCACATCTTTTATGTTCATGACGCGTATTAAACTAAGACGAAGTTTTAATGGTAAAAAAGTTTCAAACAGTCCTCATCTCTGCCGAAATGCCTACTAAACGCAGCTCAGTTGTGCAGCACGAGAGAGACCAAAATGACGGAGACGTGCAAAGCGAAAAGGACAAAAGCAGTGTCTATTAGCTATTTCGTACACAGCTTGAACAAACTTTAACATGTAATGCTGTCAGCTCTGTGGATATAGGCAAAATTGTTAACAATTCTCATTTATAATAATTACTAATAACATGTTGTTATCAAGGTCTTATGCTACGTTCTGTTAGTGCGGCATGTGCAATCGCTTTAACGCCTGAATTCAAGCGGCAAGTGAAACCACGATATCTTTTAGCATATATTGCTATTGCCTATTAATAACTAAACAAAAGTTACTCGTATAAAATTTAAGGCGTAGGCTGTATCAGCGCGGTGTGTACAGCTGTTATTTGCTCCTAAAGCGCCACCTCGAGGCAGAGAGTGAATTTGCATTTCCAGCGTGCCTGTCTTTTGTTCATTTTAATGTGATTAAGGACCCAAGTTTTTATGCAGCAAATGTAGTTGTTAATGTGTTAAACAATTAAGACAGCAGTATTTGTTTTAAATCAGTATAATAATATGTTTGACTTGTCCATTTTCATTAAAATTGTTTAAAAGCTGAAATGCCATTTTATAAGCCATTTTTTAAGGCTCCTTGCTTGATTTTTTTATTTTTATTTTTTTGTCTGGAGCCCTGGTAGTGTAGTACAGTGTGGAGTTGGGAATCAAACTCCAGTTGGAGGAGGGAATAATATTACTATTACTTAGCTATAATGATAACAATAGCTTACGCGTCATAACGTTTTGTAGAATGCTGATGTTAAATATATAAAATGTTTGAATGTTTGGTTTATTGTTGCACTTCCTCATTGAATAAATATGACAACATTTTAGTCACAGTAAAATTGACCAAATTTAAGTAATATTACAATATGAAATTTGACTTCATTTAGATTATATTTTTGTCAAAAGACAAAAACTATGACTAAAACAAAACAATGTTAACACAGGCTCTGAGTCAATATGAAAAAACAAAAAGTAAAAAACGAAAAGTAAAATAAATAAAAACATATAAGTTTGCGATAAACTATTCCTTTATCTCTCATGGTTGTCCTGGTGTACTTATTGCAGTAGTAATATGGCTAGCATTTTAGATTAGGGAATACTATTCACTCTTATTTGGATGCATGCTACTAGTATATTGGCTAGTATATTGTAAAGCACATGATAAAGGAATAGTTCACCCAAAAATGAAAATTTTGTCATCATTTTCTCACCCTCAAGTAGTTCCGAACCTGTATGAATTTCTTTGTTCTGCTGAGCACAAAGATATTTTGAAGAAAGTTTGTAACCAGGCTGTTTTGTGTCACCATTGACTTCCATAGTTTTGTTTTTTTCCTACTTCCACACAGGTTTGGAACTACATGAAGGTGAATAAATGATGACAGAATTTTCATTTTTGGATGAACTCTTCCTTTAATGCATGGCTATATTTTAGATCCCTTAACCCTTCTCAATACCTAAACATAACTACTACAACAACTACCTTACTATTAATAAGTAGCAAATTTGGAGTTTATTGAGGGGAAACTCTTAAATTAATAAAGAATATGCGTTCCCTAATCTAAAGCGCTACCGAAAGTTGTTACAAGAGAAAATGTGACTAGTAATTCACTTTTATGAGTGCTGTATTAAACTTTGAAATTCAGAGATTCACATCTTCCAGTTGCATTGCTCAGAACCATAATACAACTTTTGTTTTTGTTTTGCAGTTTTCATTTCATCCCATACCACTGCCAAATGTTCAGCTGCTGAGATTGAGAGGAAGAAACAGGAAGCAATTGCGAGGAGGAGATTACGGATGCAGGCTAGCCAAAAAAATGGAGCACCTACATAAAACAGCACAGAGGAGCCTGTACTGTAACGAATGCCATGCATGTTTAGGGCTCTAAAATACTAAATTATGTAATTATGAAACTGGAACGATTGCAATAAGGGCTGAGAAACATAGTTATATACTAATTAAGAGTTGAACACTAATTTGTCTCTTTGAAGGAGATGTTACTTGAAGATTTCTCATGCTTTTCTGAATAATGTTCTACAGTGTTATATCTGTCAAACTAAATTACTAGAGTTACAAAAAAGCAATTTCTTGCATATTACGGTTCCGTTATTACAACCCAGTATTGTCAGTAAAATTAATGGCAGATGTCTGCTAGCCTTTCTTTTTTTTTCTTTCAACATTTGTGGTATTTCTTACATTTATTAAAAAAAAAAAGGGCTTTGAATTATGTCTAACAAATGTGAAGTCACTTTCAGTTGGTCACATGTTGAGTCTGGTCTCCTGATTCTAGTGTTTACAAGTAAAAATAAATAAATAAAAATACTTGAATTTTTGTAAATCAAACTAAAGGTCCTGGAGATCGTTCACATGTTTTATTTGTTGTGTTTATGTTCCATTTTTCTGTTTTAAAACAATTGTCACAGTATTAAAAGAAGCATGTGACACTGTATATCGTTGCTTTCAAAGAATCACTATTAAAACATTTTGAACATTTACCGACTGTAATATCTGGGTCCCTGTCAGTGCCTAACAACGTAATGACATAATTACATCCAGAAATAGCAGTTCAGATGTCTAAACCTCATTCATAACAAATTACCTTCTTAATGTGTAATGCTCTTGAATATAATCTTTTGAAAACGACATTTTCGAGGCTAATAATAAAATATCACCCTCTGCACCTGGTTTATTGTCTGTCACAATGTTAGTCATTGTGTGCCTCGGGGAATGTGGGCACGTCGTTGGGATCCGGCCCCTGGCCTTTCTCAGGTGTAAGTCCCCCAGGTGTGTGTGTGCGTGTTTGGACTCCTCGACCCCTCCTCTCCTGCACAATTACTGTAAATCAAATGCCACAGTAATTTGGCAAGAGGATGAGGACTTTTTTATTACTGTGATTATGGTTATGATGATGACTACAATTTATTCCAAGCAGATGATGAAAACGCCGGGCCCTACAGGTGTTGAGTTCGTACAAAATAGAAGTCGGTGAAGGATTTTTCTGTAATGTGGCATTATCAAGCTGCTGTGGAACAGAGTAATGGGTGTTTCGGTATTTTTGCGTCAAAAATGGAGAGCAATTACTGATTATTGTGATGGATCCGTGCCATGCAGCGGGAGCGTACTCTGGTATCAAGCTGTAGTAATTACGTCAAATTACTGTGCCTTGGTGCCAGATGCAATTTGCATTTCAGCATACTTGTTGGTTTGGGCAGAAACAAGATAACGACTCTCAGACTAACCAAGAAGGAAACTCGAACTGTAAATTAGAGTTTGGAGACTAAAGTGTTCTTGAGCATTGTCAGTTTTCTGTCTTAAAGCTTAGTGTACACTGATGGCATCCTAAGAACTAACAACGCCTAATCTTTATCACTCCCCTGACTTTTTAGTGGTGTCCGATGTAGTGTCGTGCTCCCACTTACCAAAGTCAAACCAAGCAGTGAGAGTCGACGAAAGCTGCTAATTTAAGCTCTGGCAGAGTGTGTTATCTGTACGTTCACAGCATTAGGACACAGTGTGCATGACAGTCTTTGAACTTCAACGGCCTGTTAAATTATAGGTCTTAAAGGGACAGTTCACCCAAAAATGGAGTTTCTGTCATTATTTATTCACTTTCATGTGATGCCAAAACCATATGATGTTAGAACAAGTCTTGAAGATTCTTCACACAGGCAAATTCTATAAAATAATACTATATGCATTGTAATTTGATGCATGTTGTATTTCTGTATCATAAACTCTTGCCATTTATTGTTTCTTGAAGAACTTTTAACATTCACATAGCCTTTCCGTTGCTCACAAGGGTCTATAGAGGAAATAGTTCCTTTAGATTATTCAAATGTACTTTACACCAAGAAAAAAGTTGATTCTTAGATCACTGCAAACCCCAATTGGAAACTTAAAGAGTGTATTTTTACTGTAAAATTAGTTTGTTGATCTCTCAAGTTCCAAAAATAAATAAAACATAAATCATATCACATGAAGTCATACAAGAGTTGTGTGTAACAAAAATTAGTTGGTGAAAACTGAGATGGTCAATAATTGACTTACATTTTTGAGTATGATGAGTAGTATTTGAAAAATGTTTGATGACAAATAAATTGAAATCTGGGTGTAAGTAACATTTAAGCCTACATATGCTACCAAAACTGGCAATATGAAACTATTTTACGTTTTGGCTAACTTGTGGTTTGATTGCTGCAGCTCCCTGTTGAAAACACCAGAATATGCTGGTTAGGTATAGGTTTTGAAGTATGAATGCTGGTTTGTGTTGGTTCATGTGCTGGTCCTAAGCAGAAGCTAGTTGCTTAGGACCAGCACATGACCAGCTAAGGGCCAGCTTAAACCAACGCATGACCAGCATGTAAGCCTCAAAACCTACTTAACCAGCATATGCTGGTGTTTTCAACAGAGCTATGACGTCAAAACCCAGAAGACTAACTCTCATTCCCTTTAGACTTCACTATGGGTTTTTATTATGGGGTTTTTCAGTTTAAGTGTAAATCAAGGTCTGTGGTAAATATAAACTTGACGATGCTTGGGTGTTTTGCTCTACTACACACCCATACCAAAAACATGGATTTTGAGTTTATTTTTAAAAACGTAGCTGACTATTTAAAAACACTGAGTGTAAGTGTGTTTAGTTTTCATGATTCCAGCCTGTGTTACTCTGTCTTGTGTCAATGACTTTATATTATGAAGTATGAAGTATATTATGCTATTGTTTTAGAGGTGGAGCTTTATGCTTTTTAGTTTTTCTAAAAAAATGCATGTTTTTGTACAAATAATATGAATATATACCAAATCGACCACCTTGTAAAACAGTAATGATTCTCATGAGATTGGCATACTACAGACACTGTGACAATGCAAACTCAAGTCAAGTAACTTTTAATTATATAGCGCTTTTAACAATACAAAGCTGTATTGTTACAAAGCTGGTTGAAAATTTGCAAATTTGTCTTTCAAGAAGATCTGGAATAGCTTATAGCACAGGTGGCATAGACTTAAAATATCTTGAAGCTATACAGGCAGATTCTTTACATTGTTCCTTTTGTGATCCATGTTAGAATAACCGCATACTGGTTTGACGAGAGAATGTGATTAAAGTCAAAATTTTCTTTTTTGTGTGAAATCTGTCTTTAAGCCCTTGTCACGCTATAATTATCATATCAAGTGAGCTTTCCATTTTTGGTATTGAAAATGTACAGTAAAGAAAACATGAGATACTATCTAACAATAGAAAATTTGATGGTTTTCCCATGCATTATGCCATGCTAGAAACGGCTGTTGTTGTCATAGATTACGACACGAAGGTATGACTAATACACAAAACAGTGGAGCGGGTGCGCAAGGGGCTGCAGTTGTCATCAAGCTAAATGAACTGTGAATATTTTCACGGTGCGTGTCATTAGCAGCTTAGATTTGTTTCAACAAGGCTTACCTGAGGGCTCTATTCATTGGCCCCCAGGTATGAACGGGCTAATGCACACTCTAAAGCAAAGCCTTCTCCACTCCGCAGGCATCTCCAGGCTGAAAGAAGCCTCATGTTTTCTCCATTATGAGCGCATTCCTGCGCAGACAGGTCGGTCAGTAGATTGCACATGGAATATGCTGAAACCACTCATTTGAAAAGAGCCATTATTGTAGTATAGCTTTCACAATATCTCTAGGATATGACAAACATGCCTTTGGTGAATAGCTTGTGCTTGTTTCATTTTGCATTGCTTCCTGAGTGTATACGTTCTGGATATGCAAGTTCTTGAAGATGGGCTGAAAACCATTTTTTTTTTTGGTTTCCTGTTATGCATGAGTCATTGCTTCTGTAAACTTTAGTTGCTGGTGTTGTAGTAGTCAGAATGATTTGTGTGCTATATTCAAACCTTCCTTTTGTGGAAAAAGAAGTACACTTTAACAAACTTTTAAAAAGAGTTCATATCATAAATGATATACTTTAAAATGGTATATGTATGAACTGAATGTAATGTTTTCAGACACTTAAGTGCATGTTATTTACAGTTAAATGAAAAATATGGTTAAAGTGCAGTGTCAATTATTGGCAAGAACATATATTCTGTATATTCTGAAGGCGTAACATGGATTTTTATGACTTTGACTGAGGCAGATCATTCAGTCAGAGTTAACAAATGGTGTTAATAGGAAGGGAAAGGACGTGGCCAGGTATGTTTCCCATACTAGGAATTTGTGCACACACGCAGCAGTGAGAAGTGAACAACCACGCACACACACACACCCAGAGCGGTGCGCAGCCATTGCTGTGGCACCCGGGGAGCAGTTGGGGGAATGGTGCCTTGCTCTCACCTCAGTCGTGATATTGAAGGTGGAGAGAGAGCTGGTTATTCACTCCCCCACCCACAATCCCTGCCTGGGACTCAAACCCGCAACCTTCGGGTTACAAGTCCAACTCCCTATCCATTAGGCCACGACTGTCCCGTCATAGAACCTCTCATCTCATTTGCGTGACATTTGCTAAGTTTACCATTCCTTAGAACTTCAACAGCCTGGGGAATTACAGAGCTTAAAGGGTCAGTTCACTCACATATGCAAATTTTGCCCTTTTTTATTCAAAATTATATGTGCTTTTTAAATGACATTCTGTTATGTGTTTTTGTAAAGTCAAATGAGAAAATTTCACATGAAAAAAGACCACATTCACCATAAAATTGCAACATATGCAATATATTCAAAATCCAAACCATACTAAAGCTTTGAAAATTTTACAGTGTTTATTCATTGAACATCTTTCCATCTTCTGCAGCTTATGCATGTCATTCTACAGTCTAAATACAGTATTCAAACTGCCATTCTGTGTTTTGTAATGACAAGTGAGATACATCACATACATGACATTCATTCATTTGTTTGTTTGTTTAAATGATTATTAAATTGAACTCATTAAATGAGATTCAGATGAGGGGAATATTCTCAATGACTTACATTTCCGTTGACATGCTATTACAGTTTTAATTATTTAAGTACTTAATCAAAAATGAAAAATGTTGCTTTATTAGCTGATGAAAGATATATTTCAAAGTCAATTTCAAGCAATGGCATTTTTTTTATTTATTTGCCAATAATAATCCTGTTCCTCACATATTGTATGGCTTAAGGAGACCTAAATATAATGCATGCAAGCCATATGGATTCATACTGATTCCCTTAATTTAATAAGACCTCAACCGGCATATTTATTTAAAAACATTTTGTGGCATATGACAGATATCTGGTTTATGCTTTTCCACAGCAGATTACAGGGCATGCATTGTGTTGCTTTCAGAGTTTATTCTTTCTGCAAACATGCATGTTCTTGCAGATGGGCTGCAAACCGCTTTTTGGCTTGCTGTCCTGCATGAGTCATTGCTTCTTGAGACTGTAGCCTTTGCTTGCTAGTGTTCTGAGGTTCTTGTTTTTCTTGCTCCCTTTATCTGCTTTCTCATCAAGATATTCCCCTATCTAACTCTATTAGGCTTGCTGATAAGAAGCCACAGACCGAAGCCCTTTTACCTTAAACATTTCTCCATTGCACAAACTCTGTCCAACAAATAACCCTGTCACTGCATTCCTTAAGCCTACATCTGCCAACACCTTCTCGCTACAATGGCTTCAGTATTTTTTTATTTTTTTTTGGCATGCCATCATATGGCGGCGTGGGCTGTAATGGTGTGCTGACAGGTTTAGGGTGAGGTAATTTTTTTTATACACCAGATCAGCCCCCGAGGAACCCTGCAGCCTGTGGGCTTCAGCTTTTAATCAAACGGACTTATTATGAACTAATTGTTGATATAAACTTTTAACGGATTGGACAAATCACTTTCCGCTCAGCACATTGTCATTTCTGACGTGTCTTTTCAATGCACTCGCAACACATTTGGTTTTGATTGCGCAAGCTGTGGTGTGTGTGTGTTCAGTAATGATGCTAAAACACTGGCGGTGTGTGTGTGTGAATAAGTCTTGCTCATGCTGAGCAGTGCTTCAGTTCATTATGTGTTAGAAGACTGCATAAAGAAGTCTCTGATTGAAATCCCAGCTGTCCCTCACACACACACACACATACACACACTTCATGGAAAGTGCAACAGAGCGCAGGTCCGTGGGCTTCCCCTCTGCTTTCCTCCCCAGTCCCCTCTCGCTCAGGTCGACTTGAGTCCCCTGTCCCACCTGAGCACGACCCATCCCGTAACACCTCACCGTGCACCGTGTGAAATCCTCCTCCACCTCTCCAGCCTTCTGTCAGTGGCAGCTAATGGAGGTATTTGTTACTGTCAGCTCATCTGGCCTTCATTACATCGCTCAGTATTTTTCTCCATTTTTGGCCAAGACACAATGTTTTTGTTTTGCAGCTTCATTATGCTCTGGTTTTGCAATTTTTTATGTGCAGTTTCAGAACGTCCAGCTCTGGAAAGAGAGACAGGATTGTTTTCAGTGCTCTCTGCACAGTCTGCCAGAAGCATGACCTTGAAAAGAAAATCCCCCTAAAATTAGGTCTGGTTTATTAGAAAGTCACAACACACACTTACATGTTTTAACATGATTGAGATGGCCTACGCTTATTCACTAGTGCATGTCAAAAATGTTGATCTTACTATAAATGAATATTAAAATAATGATTATTATTATTTGAGAATTAACTTTATTTAACACTTTATTTTAGGGTCTCTACTTATTAGCATGTATATAACTAGAATAATAGCTATTTATTTTTAGTAATTAAGCACATATAATACCTTATTTTACATGACCTTATTGTACATCCCTAATCCTACCCATTACTTAAACTTAACTACCTTAGTGAATAAGGGTTACCTATTCTAAACTCTTACCACAATGTCAAATTACAATGAATTAATATTTGTCAGAGTGATAATGTGACCACAATTATTGAACTCCTGGGGGACTTTAAGTAATTATTTTAGGTCAAATGGTTTCGGCGCCTCACAAAAAAAGTTTGTCAATCCCTACATTGCATTAATAAACATGAAGACATGACATTACATGGTGCAAATGTCAAATGTTAATAATAAGTGAAGTGTTTCACAGCTGTGCATATTCCACTGTAATCTTGCAATCTGAACTCTGATTACGTAATCCAGATTACAAGTATGTAGGTAAATGAATGAATGAATATAAGTGCATCCTCATGCACAGACATATTCAAACACACAAGCACTCTCCAGTGTACAGGGACACATTATTCACACACACACATGCCTGCATTCCCCTTCCATCAAGTAAGCCAGTAAAAAGTCTGTGACTATGATCAATGTTTATTGCTCTTGGCACTTCGTCAGAAGTTCCCGTACCTGGATGTGCCTAATTAATCGTGGCAGGCTCAAGAAGTGCAAAGCAACTCATATATGGAGATGAGATCAGCAGCGGAGCAGAGCAGAGAGGAGACGGGCTGGGCTGGGCTCTCTGCTGACTGGAGATCAGCCTCTGCACCCGAAAAAAAAAAAAATGTTGCAACCTGAGCCACAGCCTTACAGGCAAAGCGGGAGTTCCCAGTCTAATTACACAAGCTGCAGGCTCGTGCAGGTATTAACAAATAAATAAATGAGTTTTTGATGTTAATAAAGTGCTGGCTCAGTTAGAAACTTTTTACATTCACCTTTTTTTGCCATCATAACTAGAAGAATCAGAAGTAAGTGACTTTCTATGTGCATAAAAAGCACACTTTCTTTGAATATGTTTAATTTTTCAATTGTCTTATTGCATTTTTCTTTAAAAGATTTGGAATAAACAAATGCTATTTTTTTTTTGATAATGAAACTGTGTTTGTTAAAATTACAATTTCGGTTGTGTGTTCCACATTTGACATTCAACCCTGTTACACTGTTAAAACTGTGACATACAGGAAGTGACATATTTTGGCCATTTAATGAAGGGAATTAAATAGCCTAATTCCATTTTCACTGCCTTTACAGAAATATGTAGTTATGACATTCGTCAAACTCAACCCTGTTACTCAAGTTATAAGGAAAAAAATATATATATATATAAGATAACATTTTATTTTAGGGTCTCTGCTTATTACTATGCATTTTACTAGAATATTGGCCATTTATTAGTAGTAAATAAGCACATATTAATGCCTTATTCTACATCTCTTATCCTACCTAATATCTAAACTTAACCTTACTATTAATAAGCAGCAAATTACGAATTTATTGAGGAAAATGTCATAGTTAATAGTGAATAAGCGTTACCAAATACATTTGACAGAAATATAACTAGATTTGTCAATAACAAACTAGCATTCTTAATTATCTAAACCCTGCTGAATTATAGTTTAATTTCGGGAAAATCTGCAACCCTGTTACCTATGTTTAATGATTATTAGCAAAAGAATGCTAATCAGGTTTTTGTTTTTAATAAGCGTTACCAAATACATTTGACAGAAATATAACTAGATTTGTCAATAACAAACTAGCATTCTTAATTATCTAAACCCTGCTGAATTATAGTTTAATTTCGGGAAAATCTGCAACCCTGTTACCTATGTTTAATGATTATTAGCAAAAGAATGCTAATCAGGTTTTTGTTTTTAATTAAAAATAGGGTCCCACTTTATATTAAGTGTCCCTAATACCTGTGTACTTCCATAGTAACTAGATGTGTATGTAGTATGTAACCA
>JAUMHE010000062.1:622854-636250 GCA_032359235.1 Enteromius mattozi
CATGCCCACCATCACAAATTACTTATTTGCTTTGCGGATGACGGGACATTATAAAACTTGTGAGAAGTCATAAAGCATCCCCCATAAGCCTTTGGTACCCAGTGACAGAGTGTGCATGCGAGGGTGTGAAGGATGACCAGGATGTGTCTTCTTTGTAGAAATCCTCCAAATACCAGCAGTCTAAGTCCAAGAGTCAACAAGACTTATTCCGAAAGCCCCATAGTATTAATAGCAAAGCATTAATAAATCATAGTGCCAAGCGGCTTTTATCTGAACCACTACTCTGCCTCAAATGGAGGTTTTAAGCTCACAGTCATGACATGAAAAAAGAAGTTCAAGAGAGAAAAAGAGCTAATGCAAGGCAGATACCTGAACGAAAAGGTCAGCAATTAACAGAAATCAGCCCATATCCGGATCCTGGATAGGTTCCATACAGATTTCTCAGGAAGAATTATAAAGGCAAACATGTACAGTGCACAGAAAACAACAGATAAATTGATTGTCATGACTTTGCTGCCTCTGGAAAACATCTACACTGAAAGAGAGTGGCACGTCACAATACAACAAAACTAGATCACTGTCATTATAATCAGCTGGATTAATTGATTAGCAACTAAGATCTGAAATGAAAATTTATTTTATATTTATAGCCATACAAAACATACTGGTGTTAAAACACACTGGCAGTTACAGCTATGGTTGTAACTGTACGGCAGTGCATAAACTTGACTTATTAAAACTGACGGACAGACGGATGGACGGACAGATAGACAGACTGTCCCACTGACTATCAAGTAAATAACACTGTCAAGGCCTAGAAAAGTATGAAAGACATCGTCAAAATAGTCCGTCACCAGTGGATCAACTGTAATTTTACAAAGCTACAAGCATACTTTTTGTACGCAAAGGAAAATAAAATAATGACTTTACTCAACAATTTGTCTCCTCTGCGTCACAGTTGCGTCACAGATCATTTAGAGTATCCAGGCTGATCTCACGTATGTTATGAGGTGGCTAATTCGTACGACCTCACTCATACCAATTCATAAAATTTTGGCAAATCGTACATATTTTGAGAGTTGCACAATTTGTACAAATTTGTACTAATTACCTACACCTAACCTACACCTACCCATCACTGGGGTTTCGAAAAATCATACAAAATCATACAAGTGAGATCATACAAATGAGCTAACTCACAAAATATGTATGAATTGACGTCTTCTACATTTATTTACGCTTCAACAGTGTTAATTACTTGGAAGTCAGTGAGACAGTCACAGGCCTCCCGGTTTTCATCAAAAATATCTTCAGTTGTGTTCTGAAGACGAACTAAGCTTTTAGGGGTTTGGGATGGCATACAGTAGGGGTAAGTGATTAATGACAATATTTTCAATATGGTGGAATAACCCTTAAAAAAAAATTTACACTGGGAATTCTGCAGAACTCAGATTGGCTCTGATGTTTTCAAATCCAGAGGCTGGGAAAAGAGGAAGTGTTTAATCTGAGATGAGGTCACAGATGTGGAATGCGTATTCTCAAATCGATCATCCGTGTGAACAATAAACATTTTGTAAAAGATAATTCAGCCATTATCCACCGAGATATCAGCAATAACTGTTTGTTTAACCTTTGAAAGGCCCTAGACGTTGTTTCTCTTTGGTGTTCAGAGGTGAAACTCAATACCCAGCCGAAGCCTGTTTATACCTGGTCGTCTCAGCAACTCCAAAACACAGAACTCCATGAATGAAATTCCAACATATCATCAATCATCCCTGACAAAAGAGGGATTGTTGTGGTATAACAAGCAGGGGAGGATGAGTGTGTGTGTGTGTGTGTGTGTGTAGGCATAATGCAACATGCCCATGGTCTTTGAGCCAATCCTTGTTTCTACGGTTGTCACTATCTAACCACAGCCACTGTGAATGACTCACCACTAATAATGCACTGCATATCAAAGATAAAACAACTAATGTAGAGTTAGTCAACCGGGGTGCCCCGGGAAAGATGCAGTTTCTAATTGGTTCCAGAAGAGTCGGCTGCAAATTGACCCTCCTGCCCATATGGCTAATCCACTGAGTTGTTGAGAATAGTCAGTTTGCGGTTGTGCGTTCAGTGCTGCAGAACGACATCAGCTATATGAAAATGCAGCTTAAAACACCTCCCATCAGCCCCCCTCATTTTGCATTTATGAATGTTAATGAGGCCTTGCAGGAAGTAAGCCATCTTACTGCAATCATAACCCTACATCCGAAATCCCAAATTTGGAGTCTGGTTCACATTTGTACCCCCGTGTTGATTTAGTACGGAGTGTTCAGGTTCAAAGCGGAGCCCACAGAGAGGTACCATTTCAGCATGAAAGAAAACTTCTCTAACCGAAACAGGCACTTCGTGCTGTGCCTCATTGGTGGTGAAAAGTAAATAACTTTCGTGGAAAACCACAGAAGCCGTGGAGCGTTAATGCAGATGACTCCAACTTACAGAAAGACAAAAGGAACAACTATATGCACCCCAAACCGCCGAATCACTAGATTGCATAACGTGCTGTGGCAACACACAAGTAAAACCTGTTTAAACTTCACGTTTCCTGCCAATAGTGTTTAATGGAGTCAGTAACAGCTCTTAATGACACATGTTGATAGACAGGCGTACTATGAGAGTGCGAGGTGAGGGAGGTAGACAATGCCGCCCTCTCCACCCTCTCTCTGATGTTGTGTGTGTTCAGCCGAGCTGCTTCCTTATCTGTCAACCTGCTGTAATTTAGGGCGGCACTCTGATCACAGCCCCAACCTGCTGGACCTGTTGACGGCATGCAGGAGTCACGCACACGGAAGAGACACCAAGACAAGACATCATCACTCACTTCTCTGACCCTACCGACAAAGCTCTATGCTATTTCAAGGACGATTCCCATTCAATTGCACTTAACGCACTCTTTAGTGCCCCCACTCGCTTCTCAGTGAGGCGATCGGATGTCTCAAAGACAGAGGCCTCATTTTCCTTCACCTGGCTCCCTCTCATTTACCCAAAGCAATATGTAACGGTTTCCTTATTTTCTCCAGTGGGACGGCTGTGACAGTAAATCTCTATTACTAATATTCTTCCATATGGTCGCATGAAAATTTGATGGTGGAGCGCCCGAGGCTGAGGTTGCAGCTGAGAAGCGGTTGGGTAAATGTAGCGTTGTGCGATCCAGGGGCTTCCTCGGCTACATCTGCTCTGGGACACTGAGGTGTAATCAGAGAAAGGCAGGCCCCAGAGCTCGGCTGCCACTTTTATCGGATCCTAGCTCGGAAAATGAGAGGGATCCATCATGGAGAAGGTGTTGACAGCATGCGTGTTTGGGTGTGTGTGTGTGTGTGAGCGTATGACTTTGTGATCATATGTTCCCCAGCTCACGGCACATACACTTGGCTCAGAGTTGATTTCCCTGAATTGGAGAGGGTTTGGGTTTTGTGTCAAGAAATATAACACTGCACAATATTTTGCGTAACGTCTCTGCTATGTCTTGAAATCCCAACCTTCATCTCCTCCGTGCATTTTATAACCAGAACAGACAAGTAACCCGAGGCTGTCATTACCCATTAACACTAAAATGTCCTCTGCAATTGAACATTGGCCAGAATAAGGCTTGCAATGCATTGACAGTAGATTGTAATTGCTTGCTGGTAACACTTTTATCTCTAAGGTTCAACTGGAACAGCTTGCCAAATCCAAGATGAGTGTGCCACCGTGAGGCTCATATTGAAACAGTGTGAAGCCACAGGAAAACCAGTTGGTCCGATCTGATAAAGAGCCACATAATGTGCCTCGCTGGAGTTCCCTGTGGAGAATACTGAATGCATATACGCTGCACAGATTCACAAGACTTAAAATGGCTTTAATGGTCTGTGTAGCACTGCTGAAACCCTGATAATATTAAAAGTTTAGTTTAGGTGACTCATACACATATATTGTCACTGTGAATGACTCACCACTAATAATGCACTGCATATCAAAGATAAAACAACTAATGTAGAGTTAGTCAACCGGGGTGCCCCGGGAAAGATGCAGTTTCTAATTGGTTCCAGAAGAGTCGGCTGCAAATTGACCCTCCTGCCCATATGGCTAATCCACTGAGTTGTTGAGAATAGTCAGTTTGCGGTTGTGCGTTCAGTGCTGCAGAACGATATCAGCTATATGAAAATGCAGCTTAAAACACCTCCCATCAGCCCCCCTCATTTTGCATTTTGCAAAATTAGTAATTCAAGTGTCGATTGGATAACTTTGGCAGTTTGCCCTTGCTTGAAAAATGCTGTAACTACATCTCTTGGGAGACAAAAAAAATACTTGTATACTTCCGGGGGGCTGCATACACCAGCTAAGCAAGTTTCATTGAGATGAATGGGAATGCTAAGGAGACGCAAAGTACTTCAGTGCACACTGCACACATTCAGATATCTATTAAACAACTAAAAAACTACAAAACACACAATATATAATAACCAGAACATATCACAGGTGTGTAATGTTTCCATCTGAGCAGTGCTGATTGGGTGAGAAAGGGAATGTAGAAAGATGTGGGAGGTTGGTATACACCAGCATGCACCTCTGCATGAAAGATGCATGCAATTAAACGTGATGTGGCACCACAGGCTGCCTTCAGCCAACTCAATCCATCATAGGAAACTTTATCAGTGGGTGTCCGTCCCAACATCCACCCCCCACAGCTGTAGCACTAACCTTCAATTCCAAACTGCACCCTAGCCGGGCCTACAGCCTAGCCGCCATAACCTGATACCCCAACAGCAACTCTTACACCAATTCCATCTTGTACAAAACATTTTGGGTTTGGCTTTCATTCCTGTTTTTCTTTCCATTCTCCAAACATTACCTCAACTCTACTGCAGAGATTTGTCTACACAAACACAGGAATGATGATGGCTTCTCCTAGAATTTCATAAAATATGCAGTAACAGCATATGTTTATTTATCTGCGAATAAGCATTTGCAGACATAATGCTTCACTAAGATGTTCTTTGATCCATTTCAAATCCCTTATCAATTGTTTTTACCATTTTACTTGAGTAGCTGTACTATGTTAACAGTTATCTGCATTTCTCCACCCTTGAAAAGCACCAACCACCAGTGATACTCATGTTATGACTCAGAGGCTCAGATAAACTACGGTTAACAATACGCTATTACTAGACAAAAGGTCATCTTACATGCAAACCCGGGTGAGCTGTTGTTTTTCTATTCTAATCAAAATGGTCCAGCGCACTGTGTACTCCGAGCTTTCTCTGGGAAAGCGATAACATCTAGTAATAAAGTGAGATGGCTGGTATCTCTTTTACATGGATCGGGTGGGACCAAGGCAAGGTCTGCTCAGCCTTGCCGAACACAGTTGGTCCCTATGCTCTAAATGAGGCGGTTTGAGAGGACCGCCAACGACTGATTATCCTATCCCGACCCAGAGGAATGCTGACCTCTGGAGAGCACTTCATTAGCTGGCTGGCACTAGCCTGTGATTGAGCTATCAGCAGTAGCGACGGAAAGCCAGCCAAGCCGGTAGAAAGGTGAGTCCCTTTGTCCAGGGACAGGTGTGTAACTGTAGCTAACTGACAGAGTTGCAAATCAGTGCCACTGAAACGCTATCTGAACGGGCTAACCGTGTCCAGATGGCCCTGTATCCATGACTATTTCTTTCTTCCTTTGTCTCCACTTCTCATTCTCTCGTTTCTCAGAGACACAGACAGTTTTATTTCTCCTCTGCGCTGACGATGCATTATAAATGCGCGTCATCCATTGTTCGTGTTTACTTTGATTTGCTGCCCTCATGCATATTCATTCCAGACCCTGTGAAGATTCATGGTGTTGCTGTCCAAGCTGTGCTATGATGTCATTGTCCCTTTTTGCATTGTTTCAATGAATTACACTTTCAGCACGTTTTGAAGCCTGAAAAAATGGCCCATGCCTACATGTGAACACAAATTTGAAGGTTAATGGTTGCCTTTTAATTATTTTAACACTAATAATTTCAGTATTGGATTAATTTTATATACATTTATAAAATGTATCTCACATTATCTGCAATCTTGGATAAATTTTGAGCTTGCTGCATTGCATTATGGGAGTGCCTTTTACCTGGCTGGTACATGCTGATTGGCTAAAATAGTTAACTTACCTGTTTGAGCACCTTTTATGAATTCAGCGTATTACTCTGATCAGAGCAAAGTCTGACCTTTTTAAATCAGCCGTGACATGCGACTCCTCAGAAGCTGTTATCTAATGGCCCAGGCTGACCCTTTAAATAGGATGTCTGAATGTGTTATTGAGGATATTGTTTCCTATAAACATCTAGCACTCCGGCAATAACAATCACATCAGGCAAAATGAAGTTATCTGAGAATAGAATTAAACTCCAAATGACCCTTTGCTCTGCTTCACAGCCATCCATTAATAATTTCTAATCTAATCAGGGAGGATAAATGTACTATCGCCGGCCACGCCAGGCACCTTGCCAGGAAGAGGGCCATTCAGCGCAAGCCGGGCCTCGGATGAGGGGCGAGAGGGGAAAAGAGAGACATCTTTTCAGGGGAGGCCACTGCTTGATTTCCTCCTTTGTTAGCTCTCTCTTGGCAAAGTCATGTCCTTGTAACTGATAGACATGTCTCTTTGTAAATAACCCGGGGTTGACTGATAAAATACGGAAGAGAGAGGGGGGGGAGGGATAAAGGGGGTGCTCTAAATTGGCAGACATTACTCATCCGACCTAGAAGACGACTATGTCACATCCTCTGAATAATCCCTCTCATTTGAATTAGGTATTACTTTCATCAACATGCCTATCAACATCATACACACACATATACGTACACACTCTGCCTTTAGTCTTTTAAGTTCTACAGTTTTTGACCATGCTAATAAATGAAATGTTCATAAAGTGTTCAGTGATGTAATGCAGTATAAAAGGTCAGTGCTATATTGCAAATAACTAAAAAGAAGTTACCATCTGTCAGCTCTACAATCACAGGTTGCTACATTATGGAATTTAACTAATGTTCATCACTAGTGTGTATTCTATGGTGACTATAAATGGCTAATCCAATCAGATTTTGCAGTCAGAACTACCCACATGATTTCATTCATCAATTACTCCACTCTCTCTTTTCCCATAAATGGGAATGAATGTTTGTCTAAGTATGTCTCTTGAATATGTCTATTAAATTCTGTTGAATTTTCTTATTTTAATTGGTCGAAGACAAGATGGCTTTATTGTCTCTGCTCTCAGCAAAGACATCATTCACAATTTAACATACCCCCCACCCAAACACACATAATTAGGCAATGAAAGCACATAGGGGCGCCCATTGAATTGACCCACTAATGTGACTACTTGGACACTTATAGATAGCTTTATTTTTGAAGGGTAAAAAATTATTCATGATTCATTTGGACAGCAGTATATATGGAGTCCCAGCTTCTGAAACCCTAAGATGGAGCAATAAGGTAGATGTTTGGGTCTCTAAGAAATCACAAAGCAAAAGTTTGCTTTTTCTGTTTCCATTGGGTGTGTTTCCATTGTAACATATGGCCATCAAAGCTTTAGCCGAGCAGAAAAGTGGAGAATGTAGGGAGCTATGTAGAAAGAGTGGAAATTATTAAGTCAATTTGCTGGAGAGAGGGTTCAAAAGCTGCCATCAAATTGTTTCAATAATGAGCTGTTTCCGTTATTATTGAGTGGAAAAAATGACGTTTTCCGACTCCTCAAAGATCTGCAGATAATTGGATTGGAATTTCAAATGAGAGCCCTCATCATGGCCATCCTAATAAGAGACCAATTTGGCAAAGTTAAATTTACTCTAAAACCATCTTGTCGCATACAAAATACATCAATGAATTAAACTCACTTCACATAAAATACACCTGGCATCCAATCCAGATGATCTATGCCAATGCTAAAATGGATCTAACACTTTCATCCACTTTTATGAGAAGATTATCAATCTAAGATGTCATCGCAATTAGACGTGCTAATAACTGGCTAGCCCATTCATTTGAAGTTTTCTCAGTTTCATTATTCCCACTGCTACCATCTCTAACCTGTGCCGCACCAAAGTCATCATGCATCATTTATGATGCCTTATCTCTCTATCTGAGCTCTTGTCTTTTATGAGCCCTGCTTTAAACTCTCTCATTAGCCTTCAGTAGCTTTGGGAACCTTCCACTATTGACATTTCTCACTCAGTAGCAGTTTGTTGGATGGGAACAGCATCTCTATTGACAAACTGATAGCTAGGAGGCACTGAGACCCAGACGAGGCTCCACACAGCCTGCTGCCCGTTCAGGCCATGGGCACAAAGAGGCTCGTGATAGCTCTTTTAGGCTTCTCTCTAGCAATGTCTCATATTTTCTCTATGAAGGGTTGCTCCACAATCTTAATCATGCTGCAACACGATACAGCTTGCTAGATAATTCCCACTCAATCCAAACACACAAACTGGTCAAACAGAAACCAAATATCCACACATCGAGCAAAAGGTGAACACATGAAAGCTAAGGCGAAAGTCAATGTTCACAAATAGAGATTGATGAAGATGAACTAAAAGTCTATATAGAAAGACTGAATATCAAACCAATTAAATATTCTTGCATATAGAGACCAAATGTCCATAAATAGAGACTGAGATTAAGTAAAAGTCCATGTAAAGACATAAAATTCCCCCACAGAAACTAGGATGAAATAAAGTCCATAATAGAGACTAAATTTTCACACAGACTAAGATGAACTAAATGTCCTCTTATAGAGACTAAATATCCACAAAATGAAATGAAACAGCATCACATAGGCCACACAGAGACTAAATGTCCACACATAAAATGAACTAAAAATCCATATAAAATTACTAAATATCACATAGATACTAAATGTCCTCTTATAGGGACAAAATATCTACACACAGAGCTTGAATGTCCACACATGGAGACTAAGATCAACTAAATGTCCATATTTAGAATGTCCACACACAGAGACTAAGAGAAATTTTAAGTCCAAACTATATGTCCATGCATTCATATTAAACATCCTCCCATAGAGATCAAATGTCCACACAACAAAATTTTGAAATTACATGTACAATTACATGTGATATTTTGTCCAAATGTCAATTCATAGATTAACTGCCAAATCTTAAAGATTGATGCCCGTACACTGAGATTAAAAACCTTATTGAGCCTACAAAGCCCATAAGGCACTAGAAACTAAATGTCCACACATGAAGGCTAAATTATCAAAATAAATAAAAACCTCATGCCCATATATAACGGCTAGAGAAACTAAACATCCCCACATAGATAGAAAATGTCTTCATATGGAGACAAAATGTTCACACATAGAGACTAATTGTATGGAAGTAACAAGCACCAGTATGTGGTAACTTGGTTAGAGAACATTATGAATTTACAGGCTCTCTGACAAATGCGATCATCAGTGCTTTCATTTTAGCACCTCAGTTCATTTCCGTAGCTGCAAAACATAATACTCCTATGGCATTGCACAATATAATGCGATGTGATCACATGACCATTCCTATGTATTTTATGCAAAATGTGGTTCTACCACACTATTTTTACAGAGAAACACTTTACCAGTGTTACTACAAATGCATACATGCATTTATGAATCCTTATTTAAATACTTAATTTGTGGAATTAATTGGTTGATTCTATTGTATTTGTGAATTATGTTTCCAGTCACATTTATTAACTGCAGTTGGCTCATTTACTTAATTTGAAATGATAACATTTCAACTTGTTCTACATGACCGCTTGTTTTAAAGCATCATATCATTTTATACAAGTAATCGATTGCTACATGCCATGTTTGAGGAGATGTGTGCTTTTAAATAAGGTTTGGTGACCTTCACAGCATTGATCAGATTTTAACATTTTCTCAAATATGCAAATAAGTATGTTTTAAATGTAACATATAAATAACGCTAATGTTTACCCAAGGTGTTATGTCTTGTTTAATTGTTTGCTGTTCAACTATAAGGACTGCATTCCATTAGAAATATGAGAAAAAAACATTCAGTCGACACATCTCATATGACTGAAGTCCCTCAAAAATCACTTTAAACTCAATTGAACAATGCTATTGACTGAATCAAACTGAAAATAGGGAAAATGTGAAATGTGTTTAGCACATAGCCAGTGATTCTCATTGGCTGCCCCACGACTGCTGATTTAATAGAAAACACTGTTGATCTACTGAGCTATATGTCAGACACAGGTTGTGCCGTGACACAAAGGATTGACGACAGAGAGAGCATGCCCTTCATGTCTTGAGATAAAAACAGCCAAATTTATGGCCCATAATGCCATTATTCAATCAGCTGATTGATTTTGTACTTCTGTTTGGAGTTATAAGTTCAGACTCATCTCCCTTATTGACTCGTACAGCAGGACCGGGGCCTTTCTCCTCTCACAGTGTAATTGCATTACAAAATCAAAGTCCTCTTCCTTTAACTCCACAGGGCAGAATGATAAATCCACGCTTACATCCGGAGAGAGACGGGTGGTTGGGGGACAGAAGGAGATGAATGAGTCAGTGCAGCATTCAGGCTGGGGCTGATTGCTCCTGGATTTACTTCATTACTGTGTTCTTATCCAGTTAAGAGCGAGACCAGAGAGAGGAAGCCATTACAGAGGCCCAGCGCTCAGAGAATGCTGAATCTGCACTTTCATTTCACTTAGCAGCCACATTCTACAGCATTATTTAGGGGCCGTGTCGAGACTCTACTGTGCTGATCTATAGGATTAGGGTTTGACTGGTCAAGATGTGTTTTTTTTTAACACCCAGCTCTAGCGTTTTTTGAAATTCTCCTCTAAATATACAATAGATCATTTGTAGAAAATAGATACATGCCAAAATAGATGACATGCAGTGGACGCCTACTAAATAAATAAGAATATTGAAACACTTGAAGCTGGAGTTCTGTAAAATTTATGATAAAAACTGGCAGCTGTGGTTGGCGAAATTTAACAGTAAAAAATATAAATTATGAATATACATTTTACAGGAATTTACTATTAACCATTTAACAGGTTTTTATCGTAGCATTTTCAACGTTTTTTACCATTAAAATCATGTTATTTTTTACAGTGTGGTTATTAAAATCTTAATATTATTTATATTATATAATTTTAATTGAAATATTTGTTTTTGCTCTGCATATTTGCAGAAGTAATTGTGATTCTTTACTAAAATGATACTTTAACTTACTGAATGCATTCTGAATTTCTAAATTTGGTGTTTGATTTTAATTGATTATTTCTGGTAATAATTTCACTAAGGTAAGGTAACTAACTAAGGTAACTAACTTTATTGTAATACAATACACACACGTATATATATATATATATATATATATATATATATATATATACATACATGCAAATTCACCCTGGAAGCACTTCGGATATCTGGATTTTTGCTATTGTATAGCTAAAGTCTTTATAGTATTCTAGATGGTGCATAATAATACTTTTTTTCTTTTTATTACAGTCAATAATTTAAATTGCTTAATCTATACATTGTATTTTCTATTTTGTTGTTCTAAGGCATTGCAATGAATTACTTCATACCTTAATGCAACAATTGTCAGTCCGTAGAATTACCATTTGACAGATTTGGGAAGGGGAAAAAAAGTTTAAAATGTTTGCTTCAAAGAAATAGAAACTGTTCTTTAATAGAAACATGTAAGCTTACATTGAGATGTCTTTTGTGGTTTCGAGTTTGTAGTCTTTCTGCAAAGAGGTAAAACCTTATTGTATTGTGTTTGCGCTGCATGGTTGAGTAAAATGTGTTCGTCACAGTTCAGTACCAAGCTGCAATGCCATTTGGCAGGCGTCAGGTGCATTAGCTGCAAAAGCAACCATACACGTGCGAGAGTATGTGAACGTTCATGTGCGTGTGGGCAGGCAAGCCGTGATGCCTCTTGCCGTGCACCTTGTGGCTGCCCATTAATATAATTAAATTGCACTAAAAACTTTCCCTTTGAAACAAATTAATTAAGATGCTATTATTTAGCCATTGAGAGGTTAATGACCGTCATTAGAAACAAAGGCAACATCCAC
This sequence comes from Enteromius mattozi, assembly GCA_032359235.1. Taxonomy (NCBI): domain Eukaryota; kingdom Metazoa; phylum Chordata; class Actinopteri; order Cypriniformes; family Cyprinidae; genus Enteromius; species Enteromius mattozi. The sequence continues at coordinate 634,975 of JAUMHE010000062.1, forward strand.
CATCATTAGCCAAACCCAGTTATTTTGTCAATTCTGGTTATTTACTGGGCAGAAGATTAATGAGGCCCAATACTGGTCCAGACGCTAATTAGCTTTAAAAACATAACACAATCCATCACCGCTTGTGATTGTTACAGCGACACACACCGATACAGACGTAGACACACACAAACAGAATCACAAAAACACACAAAACGCATATCCCTAACCATCTCAATATATAAAAAATCTAACTAATTACGAGCCAATGTTTAATCAATTGCAATATTTGCTTACTGTATACAATGTACCCTAAAATACAAAAAGTCTCCTTGTATCTTCAACTCAATCCATCAGAATTCTAAATGCTGACTCCCTGTAATCCATTCTAATCGAATCTAAATGCTCTCTGGACTGGTTTTGGCTGTAGTGATACAGTAGATAGCAGATTCAAGAAGTAACTATCAATATATAATGCATGTATTTTCTCTATGCATGTTGCAAAAATAGCAAACAGAAAATGACTAGGTCTCAAAATTCTCAGTGGATAGCCCACATTCGAAGTTAATATTGAGTATTTTTTGTTTAAGATGCAATTTAGTGAGTTCAATTGTTTTTAATCTGTTCTGTGTATAGATTTGGTTACATTTTTTTTTGATAGTCCACTTTAGACATTCTACTAACTCTATAACTGGCTGCAGATAAAGTCTTAATTGTTGGTGATTTTAATATCCATGTTGATAACAAAAAAAGATGCATTAGGATCCGCATTCTTAGATATTTTGGGGTTAGACAACACATATCAGGACCTACTCATTGTCGAAATCATACTCTAGATTTAGTACTCTCACATGGAATTGATGTTAATGGTGTTGAAATCCTGTAGCAAAGCGATGATATCTCAGATCATTATCTAGTCTTGTGTAACCACGTATAGATAAACCTGTAAATTCTACACCTTGTTACAAGTATGGTAGAACCATCACCTCTACCACTAAAGACTGCTTTGTAAGTAATCTTGCTGATTTATCTCAATTCCTTAGCACGTCCAATAGCGTAGAACAACTTGATGATGCAACAGAAACCATATACTCTCTCTTTTCTAGCAATTTAGATACAGTTGCTCCTTTGCGCTTAAGAAATGTAAAAGAAAACAGTTTGACTCCGTGGTATAATTAGCACACTCGCACCCTAAAGAGAGCAGCCCGGAAAATGGAGCATAGCTGGAGGAAAACAAAGCTAGAAGTGTTTCATTTAGCTTGGCGGGAAAATATGCTAACTTACAGAAAAGCATTAA
>JAUMHE010000062.1:637992-652982 GCA_032359235.1 Enteromius mattozi
ATCTTTGCTCATTTTGGCCTAAATATCTGCCCTTTTTTATTTTATACTTTGTTACCTTGAAAGGCTTTGTTTTTATAAAAAATGCAAATTAGTTTGTCTGTACTACTCAGACAACTTGCAAAATAGTAAAATCAATGACAAAGAATCATGATAAACTCCTGATATTTTTGAAAAAAATCGTAATATGATATTTTTGCCATATCGCCCACCCCAACCTTTGTAATTTGCAAAATAGTCTTAAAAAACCAACTTGATAAAGAATCGGGATTGAAATCGTGAATCGTCATTTCCCCAGAAAAAATCGTGATGTGGTATTTTATCCATATCGCCCACTCCTATATGCATCTACTTAAATCAGGTACAAGTCAAGTAGTTAAAAAAATCGTTTCACACACACAAAAAGGAAGGTTGAAGGCAATCGGGTCGGCCGGCCCTGCCAGCGATGTGTCCCTTATTTTATTTTTCAGGGAGTTGGCAAACCTAAGCACATCCAAATCCAATGATCATGTCACGTCTTGTCTACTGAGATACCTTTTTTTTTCCTTTCTTTCTTTTTTTTTTTTGGATTGATTGATTGATTGATGTCCCTGGTCCATGCAGGGTGATGAAAGAATTAAAGAAAAAAAGGCCATCTGAAAAATTGCTTTTGGTGGTCAGTTTGTAATGAATGAAGGTTATTTAACTATTTCCAAAAGTTCTTGTAAATCATTAGCTTGTTATGCAGCCTTAGTCTGGTCTGAAATCAGTTTCAAAATAATTCCTTTGAACTTTCCAGTGAAAAGTCATTCGCTTATAGCTAAGTCTCAGTAGTAGAATCGTTGCGTATGTAGAATTTTTGGTTAGTTACCTTAGAAGGTAGCAGGAAATAATCTGTAGACAATAGACAGCAAGGGAACTTGCTTGGGACAGAACCACTGAGTTTGAATTTTGTTTGATTTTCCTGTAGTTACAACTATAGAGGATTGCCCTAATAACACCAAAGGTCATGGTTTCAGTTCCCAGTGAATGCAAGAACGTATTGAAATAAATGTTAAGTGTATACTTTGAACGCAACAGAAGTCGCCTTGAATAAAATGCATTATGCCTAATGCATAAATATAAATGTTCATGACAAGACACAAGTCTGGTACATCTCCTTCCTCCGTCAGGCAACTGATCAATATTCTGGCAGAGGAAGTTCTGTCATCAAAAACCATCTGAAAATGCATATGACATAAGATCTGTGCATGTATGCGTGACAAGCTGACGTTGCAATAGTGAACATGTTTCCTCAAGGACCAAATCGAGTATGCGTATCTAATTCGAGCCAGAGTGTGGCCAAGTTAAAAATCCCCATCGGAATGACATCGTCCTCATAAGATTCCCCCATTGGAAATGGGATGTAGTCCCTTTGGGAAGAGTTCATAATTCTGCATGTCTCTGGATCACAGACACACAGCATTGTGGGGTTGGATGTAATCCTTCTAGAACAGTGCCTCACGCTGTTGTGTGGTTTTAAGCTAAGCCTAGCTCTGCATGCTGAACACACATGCTACATTCCATTCAATTTGAAAAATCGGAATATCCAGCTTCCTACTTCGAAAAGTGCATTAGAACGTCTTTGGAAGCATTTGTGGAAATCTAGAAAAATTATTAGATTTCACTAGTATGCATGATATTATGCAAACATGGCAGCACCAAGGGAGAAATACACAGTTGATGATTAACATTCAGTTTAAGCAAATAAAAGGCTTTAAGAAAATTGGTCTCAACAAGTTGGTTAAAGGGGGTTTGGGGCATTTGTCAGCTGGTCATGCTAGAGGACTGCTAACGATGGACATCATAAGCTAGCTATTGTACTAATAAGACTAGCATATTATTGTAGGCTAGTTTTTTTTTGCACACTTACTGTATAACTGCAAAACAGGCATACATTTAACATTCAGTTGCAAGGAAATTATTTGATCATCGTAAAACTGCAAAGCTAACAGTAGCCTTGCATTCAGTTTACATATCTTCTGCCTTTGTGTTGGGAAGTCAGAGATCCTATATCCAACACTGAATGGTACACAGTGTTGTAGCGGAGAGAGGCCTCTGGAAGGGAACCAGGCACAAATGCGCAGCAGCTGCTGCTATCTGCTGGCTGGCTTCATAGCAACCCTTCGGTGCACTAAAATGGAAGTGATGCTGCCATGTTTTGCAAACCTCAAGCATATCACAAGTTCCCCACTTTAATCACACCCATTGCACTTAGGGCCTGAGATGTGAAGACTGTGTGTCCAGTGTGGCCTGAAAATTCTTCACATTTTTACATGCAGATCTAATTTGCACTGTGAACAGAGCTGCTAAAATAAGCAGTTGCCTTTCTGATTAATAACTGATTAATTAAATCTGACTGAGAGGCAGGATGTCTCAGTGTCAGATGCCCGCTGGTGTTCCCATCACTTGGCCATGCCGAACATTCGTTCAATTTGATGTAGACATGTTATTCTCTCCTGGCTGCCTGCCGGCCACACTCGATCACACCTCAGCCTTTAAAGTGCACGCCAAGATCAGTCATCTGCTGGGGCCAAGGTGTAACTTTATGAAATAATTACTTCACTGGCCTTTGGAGTATGCAGCGGGCTGAAAATAAACAGCAGTGGGTTGCGCAGGAAGAGAAAAAGCGTGAGGAGAAGAGATGCAAGGGGCCATAGTGTGAAATGAGAGCGGCAGCAGCCAGAATTTATGGCTGACATTCATGTTATGGCAGTGGTTCAGACGTGACCTCTTCACTCACTCGGCAGCTGCCTGCTCTTCATTGCCTTTCTCCACCTGTCCCGAAAGCACGCCACTCTCAAGGCTGGACCAGATAAATCTTCAAGTCTGACGCAAACGCTATTCTGTAAGTATGCTGCAAAACTTGGTGAGCGTCACAAAAGCAATTTTGATCTTATTTTCTTGCGGATCCTTGCACAAAATTGTGTTATGACCTCAAGAAGTTTTACCATGGTCAACGAATACATTTTCACATCTGTATCACAAAATTACCATAATACTAACATAGTAAACTTGCTCAGTAGCTCACCTGGTACAGTGCTTCACTTCTACAGACCATAAATCATCATTTGGTCTACAGACAAAAGACCAAAAAGTCTTTATAAAAGAGCTTAAAAATTTGTAGAAGCAAGCTATAACTTGATCAAGCATTAATTACTTAGCACCACTAACCTTAATTTTCTAACAACAAACCAGTGTAATCATGTATTATTACTTTCATGTTTCATCTGTTTTGAGGAGAGTTTAACACACTTTTATAGCCACTGACTAGATATTTCATTCTGAAAGTGCTGCGAAATGTGCAATAAGCAGTATAATCATTTTGCAGAAATGTTGCAACAGGCACATATTTCCAATGAGCCTGGGATTGATTAAAATGTATACAGGTCTGGATGAAGCCGAGCTACACAAAGGATTACTTAGGTGCCTTTATCCAATCCAGAATTGCAAAAAACAGACTTGTGTAATTTAAAATACTGGTTTAAGTTGTAATTATCTTAAAAATAAAGGTGCTTCACAATGACACAGAATAACCTTTTTTGTCAAGTTATGAAAAGGTGAGAAAGAGATGGTTCTTTAAAGCACCTTTGACTGAATTGTTCTTTGTGGAACCAAAAACAGTTCTTTTTGAACATTTTAAGCACCTTTATTTTTAAGAGTGTAGTGCATGTGAAAATGCTGAGCATGGAATAAGGCTGAAAGATAACAGTTCTTTGTCAATGCTGTTGTGAAATGCTAAACGTACCTCTCCTTTCACCAAAGCCTCTTCACCAACCCCCCCAAGCCCCCCTTAGAGGGCAGCTGCTTATGTAGGCATTAAATAGCAAGACTAGGCTTTGGAACAGTGCTCATAACTATGTTTTTTCTCTTTTTCCTTACATTTTGTCATACCTTCACCCATTGGAATGAGTCTTCATGTCTTTACTTGCTACAGGTATTAAACCACCGATCCTCTGAAAGAGTCTGAAATAAAGAACAGGGAGAGGGGTAGGGGGTGTGGGGTGAAGGAGAGCCCATATCTCAACAGTGATTTACAAGTCTGACTTGTTAAAATCAACACAGCTTCCTGACAGTGACAGGAGATCAAACCAACAGGAACAGCATAATCAAACGCTCAGGCACATGTGGAATCTTTACGTTCACATGCACACACAGGCATGTCATAGTTCCACACAGCATGGCAGCTGTTGACGCTACTGAGAGGGTGTTAAAAGGTCGAGAGTTTGTGAGAAAGAGACAACACTTAAAATCTACCACCCCATGAAAATCATCACATGCACTTAGCTAAACAAATCAAGTCTCGTTTTGGTTAAAACAAGCCCTTTATTTTTGTTTAGTTTGAGCGCTGACTGACTGAACCTTTATTCACAAAACTCTAAAGTATGGGGAACTTTAACATTAAGGGCACTTTTTTTAAACTGGACAAATAAAACAGTATTTACAGTAAATTACATCTGATCTTGACCTTGATCGACCTTCAATTGGATCTTGTGCAATAGTGTGGATTTTTGATATTGAATGTGATGGTAAATGTACATTACGTGGTTATAAAAATCTTCACATTTTGAAGAAAAACAAAGAACTTCACGCAACAAAATCTAAAATCTCAGCTGTTCTTTTTGCATGATAAACAATGATTCACTGTGATTCTTGGGAAAACTATAAAAAAATATACATGTATATTACATCCATGTATAACTCATTTTAAAGTGTCACTTTTATGGATAATGAAAGATTCATATTTTGGTTTTGTGAGTCCCCAATAACAAGTTGACGCATGCAAGGTCAAAAAACACTTTCATTGTCTTATAATATGAATTTATTTTTACCTTACAACTCCCAAACAATGTCAACAAGAAACAACTTAGTATTTGTTTTCAACTTGTTTCAGTGATTCAGAGTCAACTCTTTCTTTTGACAAACAATAACTTTATACACGGTGCACTTTCGAATTTAAAACCATAATGTGGGCACTTTAAATGGTAAGTTATGAACAAGTGCATAATAAGATTTCCTTAATTCCAAACAAATTTAGTATAGATAGGAAACTGAAAAGACTGTATATGGGAAAAAAGCCTGTAAAACTATACCAAACTATCACACCTATCAGTGCGAGACTGCAAACTGAAGCATTAGGGCTGAGCGGATTTGTTTACCTGAGTGACCCACTGACCAACCTGTGTCAATACTGATCAGCACTGTGTGCTTTACACTCTGTCTACAGTGAACTGTAGTTATTTCTTTAATTTGTAAAAATTGTGGTGGAGCTGTATTTGTTATTTGTGCACTTGATCCCATAATGCCTTGGTTTCCATCTCATTAAAGTGAATGCTTTAGCAGCAGTGTAAACTGACTTATTTCTAGCACATTGCAAATACATTACATCACTGTTAGTATTAGGCATATCTATAAAAGATTCAGGGACAGATGTATAATGGGAAATAGGGTTGAAATCAGGTGTGTTTTATTAGCATTAAGGCAGTCGATTGTTAACCTAGTGTTTTTATTTGAATAAAGCTAAAAATGCAGCCACCAAAAGCCATGAAAACAATATACATTCCAATGTTGTTATTTGAAATTTTTTTATAAAGGCAAGTATTTACTAAGGTCTGACAAGCCTTGCATTGCAATATGAGCCCTGTTGATTGTAATGAAAATGGCACTGATAATCTTGACCTAACTTTTACCTTAACACTAATGCTGACTTAATCCTTAATAACTATTAACATACTTTTACCCCAGTGCTGACAGTTAAAGGATTAGTTCACCAAAATTAAAATTTTGTCATTAATTACTCACCCTCATGTTGTTCCAAAGCCATAAGACTTTTATTCATCTCCGGAACACAAATTAAGATATTCTTGATGAAATCAGAGAGCCATCTGACACTCAATAGACAGCAATACAACTGAAATGATCCCAGGGGAGAAGAATGGTTGAGTATTTTCAGTATATTCAGTCTGCTGCCATTTTGATTCGAAAACGAGGCTGTGAGGGTAAACAGGAAATCGCAACAACAAGACAGCTGTGTGGACTACAAACCTATTGTGTCTTCCTCCTCTTAAGCTCCACTGTCTCAAATATTCACTCACTGCTCATTAATTTCAGCTTTTTTTCTTTATTTTATTTGTCTTGATGTTTCAAAATGACAAACTGCAAACTGTCGTGCTGTCATATAGGAATGATGGGGAATCCTCGCTTAATAATAAACATTCAAATGCATATTGAAAATAAAATAAAATAAAATCAGAACAATTTAATACAAACAAGTGTCTCATTAAATCAATCAATTAGAGTTTCAAACACATCAAAGCCTACTTTTATTGCTGTTTTACGTGTTAAGAATGACAGGTTGGATGCCACAGACTTTTTTTTATTTTACATTAACTTCACCAACATAGCTGTCACGATCTGGCTGTGGAATCTCGCGCTCTCGCTTCCTTGTGAGCAGGCAGGAATATAATTCAACTTGAACATTTATTTAAACAAACAAAACAAGAAAACAAGGAAAACGCGATGAGAAAAGCAGAGACGAACAATCAGACATGCAACGTTATCGACTCACAGAGATACAAGACATGGGACATGGTATTTATACATGGACTAATCAAACACACCTGGACAAACACGGCTGGCAGATGATGAAACACTAATGACGAAACACAAAACACAGAGTTCATGATCGCTGGAGTGTCATCCAGTGACCTGGGCTGCCACAACCAGCTAGATCATAACATAGCCCCCCCTCTAAGGAGCGGCTTCCAGACGCTGAACAGACAGGGGTGGAACGCCCACCAGGGCGGGGCAGACGGTGGAGAAGCCCATCTGGGCCTACCAGGCAATGATGATGCTCTCCTGAGCCGACCAAACAGTTCATGTGCCTTCCAGGGCGGTGCAGACGGCGTAGCAGACCACCTGGGCCTACCAGGCAGTGATGATGCTCTCCTGAGCCGATCAAACAATTCATGTGCCCTCCAGGGTGGTGCAGACGGCGGAGCATACCACCTGGGCCTACCAGGCAGTGATGATGCCCTTCTTGAGCCGATCAAACAGTTCATGTGCCCTCCAGGGTGGTGCAGACGGCGGAGCATACCGCCTGGGCCTCCCAGGCAGCGACCTTGCCCTCCAGGACTGACCAGACAGTTCGAGTGCCCTCCAGGGCGGAGCGGACAGCGGGGATGACCACTTAGACAGACCTGTTGGCGGAAACGTCCTCCGTGACGTCGCAGTCTTCCTCCAGGGCGGTGCAGATGGATGGGAAGCCCACCTAGGCCGACCAGACCACGACCATGCCCTCCAGGGCCGACCAGACAGTTCGAGAGCCCTCCTGGGGCAACCAGACTGACATTGCGCCCTCGAGAACCAAACAGTCAGTGAACGTGCCCTCCGTGACCAAACTGACACTGACATCGCCCTCTGAAACTGAACCGACAGTGAATGCGCCCTCCATGACCGGCCGAACCATGATTCAGAGACCTCCTTGGGTTGAGCAGCTACCAGTGGGACCTCTGGGGACTCTACGGCCGGAACCGACATCTCCAGAGGTAGTGCAGCCTCTGGCGGACCCGATGGAGTCTCCGAGCCACACACAGGCTCCCGAGGTTCTGGCCATGGGGCCTCACAGTCTTCGTGGAGCTCGGGTGAATTAGGGGACTGGGGACCTGGATCACAGACCGGGTCTGGCGGATCCGGCCACAATGGGTCCGGATCACAGACCGGGTCTGGTGGATCTGGCCACTCGCAACCCAAATCGCAGACCAAACCTCTGGAACACGGCTCCTCGTACCGTGACACGGGGCTGGGACCCGTTATTTGTGGATTTGAAACTGTGAGGACCTTCTGCAGCTCTCCTGGCTGCGTTACCGGGACAGACTGGACAGGACACGGCCCCTCGTACCGTGCTATGGGACTGAGACCCGTTACTGACTGGCTAGACACCGTGAGGGCCAACTGCAGCTTCTCAGGCTGCGTAACCGGGACCGACTGAATAACACACAGCTCCTCATACCGTGTAACGGGAGTGGGACCCGTTATTTGTGGGCTAGGAACTGCGAGGACCTTCAACCGCTCTCCTGGCAGTGTCACCGGCACTGACTGGAACTTGAACAGCTCCTTTAGCTGTAAAACGTGAACCGACTGAGCATTGTACAGCACACCTGGCTGTGAAACCGGTACTGACTGGACTTGAAACAGTGCACTAGGTTGCGGAACGGGGACTAACTGTGCACTACACGGCTCGCTACACCGTGAGACGGGGCTGGGACCCATTATTTGCGAGTTGGAGACCCGCAGGGACTGATGACAGCTCGCCAGGCTGCACAACCGGTGCTGACCGGGCTAAACATGGCCCCTGTTGCCGTGAAACGGCCTTCAAACCCTTCAGTTGTGGGTCCAGAACCGCCGAAACGAATGACCATTTTCCTGGTTGCTTTTTAAGAACAGACTGGACAAAACACTGGCAGATGATGAAACACTAATGACGAAACACAAAACACAGAGTTCATGATCGCTGGAGTGTCATCCAGTGACCTGGGCTGCCACAACCAGCTAGATCATAACAATAGCATTATTTTATTATTGTAATTTTTAGTTCCTGCTCAAGATCGAGACTGCAGAAAGCCACCCTGTTTGTTTTCTTTAGCCTATTTAGAAAAAAAAAAAAGGTTTTGTTGATATTGTGAGTGCGCACAAATAAAGTTCCGAATGATAGGCTATACTCTTACCCTTATGAGGAAAAATAAGGGCGTTTTAATTTTTCACTCTTATTAAGAAAAAATGCAAGTGATCGCACAAGTGCCTCCGTGTCCTTCAAAGCGCGTTTCAGCTTTACACTTTGCACAAACAATTCAATTTGTCATCAATATTTATAGGCTATCTTCATTTTTATTTATATATATATATATTGTGAAATGCATTACGTTTTTTATATCTCAAACTGTGTTTATTTGAGAAGGTTAACCTGATCAAATATTTGCTTTACTCACTGTCTTGGTAGGCCATTTAAGAAAAAACAAACAAATTTAAATTTACAAACATAAAATAAAACACATTGCTTACTGATGGCAGAGTTTGAAAAGAGATGTTTGCCTCCGTGTGAGACTTCTCTCTGATGACGATTGCCACACTTTCTGCTTTGAGTGTTTGGGGGAAGAGCATACTATCCTTGGGCTCGAGGGAGAATGCGAGCACTGCGATCTCCTCTCAGTCAAAGTGCTTCGTGCCCGGCTCGCGTTCTTTAAAGGGAAATTGCGAGCCGCGGCTCCCTCCTGGTGATCGCATGTCGATCTGCCTGAAGCACGTGAGACGGATCCACCCCTTTCTCTGCAACGTTTCAAGATGCTGAACATCTAACATCCCCCCATCTAGCCGAAGTGTCAAAGCTTGTGCCCCTTTCAGCGAAACTGGCAGCATGAAAGCTACTGCCAAGTATATCTCCTTGGGCGCAAATGACTGTAGAAAGAGGCTCCAGGATTCAGTTTGCACATCGCCCTCCGCGTTTCAATGGCTTGGTCTCCACTTCCGTGAAACCGAAACAAGTGCATCTGTTGACACAAAAATTGAAGGACGCATATTCTCATACAGAAATATTGCCACAGCACAGGAAGTTCCTGAGGTTCGCTTTCTGGCCTGAAGCTTACGAGTATTTGGCCTAGCTCTGTCACTCCGCACATATACAAAATGCATAAAATCATCTACAACTCCAGGGCATCCGTATTTTGAATTACATAGACGACTGGCTGATTTTGGCTCAGTGTAATGAGCTAGCGCTCTCTCTCCTTCTCAGAGGACAATGTATTTGGGGGTTGTATGGGATTCGATCGCAATGCAGGCACAACTGTCCCCTGCACGTGTCAAATCCATTCTCAACACCCTAAAGAAAATCAAGCTAGGCCAGAAAGTGACTGTTCATTACTTTCAAGGAGTTCTCGGTCTCGTGGCAGCTGCATCCATGGTGATTCCCTTGGACCTCCTGCACATGAGGCCGTTTCAGTTGTGCTTTGGGCACAGGACAAGTTCCTGTCCCTCAGACTTGATGTCCATACAAGCTGTGACACATGGGGAATGGAAACTCCACCCCGAAGTAGTCAGTCAAATCTGGGAGAGATTTTACTCTCTGACTCCTCCTGCTCCCCTGGGTCTGGACGCGATGGCCCATACATGGCCCAGACTGCGTCTTTACGCATTTCCTCCGATAGCTCTGCTCCCAGGAGTCCTAGCGAAGGTCCGTCAACAGGGGTTTCATTCGCTCTTATTGATAGCGCCTCGTTGGCCGACCAGAGTGTGGTTCTCAGATCTAATATCTCTCCCCGACGGCTCACCATAGGCAATTCTGGTCAAGAGGGATCTTCTGTCTCAGGCGCAGGGGACAAAATTTCATCCCCGGCCCGAGCTCCGGAACCTTCACGTCTGGCCCCTGAGGGGGACTAACTAAGAGATGCTGGTCTTCCAGCCAATGTAATAGAGACTATTCTAACTGCTAGGGCTCCCTCTACTAGAAGAACTTATGCCCTCAGATGGAGTGTTTTCGAAAACTGGTGCATGGAAAACCATGTAGACCCAGTCCACTGCCAAATTGTTTCAGTGCTGGAGTTTCTGCAAGAGAAACTGTCCTCGGGCATATGTCCTAGTACTCTCAGAACGTATGTGGCCGCCATTTCGGCTTGCCATGTTCTGATTGATGGGGTTTCTATGGGAAAGCACCCTTTAGTTGCCCGCGGAGTTAGTTAGTTCGTGGAGCTAAACGGTTGAGGCCGCCCACTAGAGTGACAGTCCCTTCATGGGACTTAGCTATTGTGCTCTAGGGTCTGGTTGATACCCTTGTCAGGCTTCTGACCCTTAAGATGATTTTTCTAATGGCCATTACTTCTCTGAAGAGATTTGGGGATTTGCAGGCTCTGTCAGTCTCGCCATCCTGCCTAGACTTTGCCCCTGGGCTAGTCAAAGCTATTCTGCATTCTCAGCCGAATTATCTTCCGAAAGTTCCATTCTCGACCATGCATCCAGTTGTTCTCGAAGCCCTAGGAGTTAGGGCCCATTCAACCAGGGGGCTTGCATCGTCAATGGCTCTGACAAGAGGTGTCCCCTTGCAGCAAGTGTGTGATGCGGCAGGTTGGTCTTCTCCACACACATTTGTCAGATTTTATAGTTTGGATGTCAATGCTACTCCGGGCTCATGAGTCCTCGAGTCAGCATCCCAGAGTCAGGTCTAGACCTCTTTGATGATTGTGCGCACATGTGGTACTCTGTAATGTACATCATCATTATTTTGTTTTAACAATCTGAAGTAACACACACACTACACAACCCTGGGGGTCCAGACACTTTCAGTGTGGCGGCGTTGGTATTCCCGTTCCCAATTTCACGGAGCATCGAGAGTAGCTTTTGAAAGGGAACGTCTTGGGTTACTTGACTGTAACCCTGTTCCCTGAAAAAGCAGCAACGAAATGCTGCGCTCCAATACCGCACTGTAGGCGTGACTGGACATCCTTTCAGACAAAATTGACCTGAGGATGTTTCCAGTTCATGCCTATTTATAACCTCCAGGTTCACATAATCAAATGACGTCTCCTGACCGAGGTTATATAAGCCAAACTTTGGTGTGTTTGACACACATTTTGTTTCTTTGTGAAAAAAGGAATTCTCCTAGCATTGCAAAACTGAAGTTGAGCCACTGATGTCACATAGACTGTTTGACCGATGTTTATGGATCTGGGATCATTTCAGTTGTATTGCTGTCTTTGGAGATCAGATAACTCTCAGATTTCATCCAAAATATCTTAATTTGTGTTCAAAATGTTCATTTTGAGGTGAACTAACCCTTTAATATCAGCATATCTATCTATTTATCTGACTACATTGCCCTCCAAAAGTTTGGAAACACCCCTGGCAAAGTGTGGTGTTGGATGATATCATCATAAATCCTTAGAATTTTTTGGTGCAAATACTGTACATTAAAGTAACTTGACATTATCGTTGAAGATCAACATAATAATTTCCATTTTGATTACATAACAGCAATATATACATGGGAGTTGAGGTACTATGGGAGGAATTGGACCTTGATATGGACATCTTTGGGCAATCCTTCAGGAGGCTTGGAGTAATATATCAATTCAGTGTTTGAATAAACTGACAGCTTGTTTGCCCGGATTATGCAGAGCTGTAATAGCTGCTAATGGTGTATATTTTGATTAATCAAAAATTTAAGTATTTTCTATGTATAAACCATTTATGTTATATGTTTCCGTAGTTTGTGTTGTCCCTTATCAGTGCAAAATTATCACAAATTAAAAAGGCATTTTCAAACTTTTGGAGGACAGTCTATCTATCTATCTATCTATCTATCTATCTGTCTGTCTGTCTGTCTAGTTAACTAGCTATTTTTTTTCCATTTTATTTCCATTGATCTTTCATTCATCTCACTTGTCATTATAAAAATACAAATGGCTTAAAATGATGTGTTGTGTAGACAAGGTGACATCATAACATTCAAATTTCAGTTCACTGTTTCTTCAGTCTGACCCCATTGTGGCCTGGAAAATGTGTGGCATTTCAAAGCATGAGATTGATGCAGTGGCTTGTGCTGGTGGCTGTGGTGCGGAATAGGGCTTTATGCTGACGCTGATAACTAATGCAGGCAAAATGACATGCTGCCACAACCACACTGTACATTAAACTGACCACAGGGAGATGAATGCAGGGTGCTAATGAGTGTGACAAATAGACTCCCCATGCAAAACTGCAAAGGTAAATTCCAAAACTAAATGCATGCGTGACAGCTACCATGCAGACAGTGATGATAAATGAACACTAAGTGCTCGGCTTGCTGTGCTGAGGACCGAATAAATTTCTCCCTTTTCCCTCATCGCGTGTATTCCTGCCCTCAAAATAGGGAAAAGTCTGAAGTGCACTGCGCTCTGTAAATCATATTAAAAGCTTTGATATGATATGCAATGGTGTAAATTAACCTCAAACCTTTAAGCAGCCGATTCAGTGGCATTTAGCTGAGTGAAAGTCCATCTGGAGTGAAACTATTTTAGGGGGCAGACTGCATTTCCACAGGAAAGCAAGTGTCTGGTTGACTCTGAGAGTGCAGGGAATTATGGAAGCAGAGAGACTTGCTGTCTCTCTGTTTGTGAAGGTTAATGGTAACAGTTAGAGGCAGCCTAATGAACGTCATTAATTAACCACCAAGCCCTCCTCGCATTTCAATTACTCTGAGGACTGACCGGGTGCCAGAGGTATAGAGGGGAATGTACTTTGTTAGATATCCTTCCCTACGGGTAGGACTTGGTTGTGAAATCACATCACCACACCATGAGTCCAGACTTACCCGGCATCAAATCATGTCCACACCATCCTGCCACTGCAAACCACTGACATGGAACACTAGAAGTGACATATATAGTTGTAGGAGCAACTTCTGTCCTGAATATTCTGTGGTGTCAAAGCCAGTTGTGAGTGTTCAGTTATATCATATTAACAATTGGGAAGTGTATGGTTGACCAGGTTGGGATGAAGTCTGGTTGTCGTCATTTGTTTTTCCGTTGGTTTGGGGTACAAGAGTTTGGTGCTTCTAGTAGCTTGAGATACTCACAGAAATTACCAGAATATTTCTACTTGGTCTCATGGCATAAACATACCTTGGTGCACTTTTTAGCAAGACACGAAATACGTACCAATAAGTACATATCACTGCAGTTTCCAAAATAAATTAACACTTGAGGCAGTAAAACACAATCACTTGAAGAATATCGTGTTATGACTTCAAAACAATATTAATATGCTGGGATAATTGAAAACTGCTATCCAGCTTCATATCAATTGGTTTTCATAGACGGTCGATTTGTATAACGGGGACTATGAAAGATCCAAGTGCAAGCTTTATTAAAACACAGAGTGGTCAAACAGGCAAGGTCCAAACACCAGCAAACAGTGATATCCAAGGCGAGACAGAAGTGTAATGAAGAAACATGAAATGGTTAGGGCAGGCAGCAAAACATTCACACAAGTCAACAGTCCAAGGTCAAAATCCGAGAGAGCAGTCCAAAGTAACCAAGAAAACCAGGCAATGAATACAAGGCAAAGGCAAAGACAATGACCACAAAACAAGACTTGGCAAATACTAGGAAAATGCTTGGTAGAGTCTGCAACAGCAAAACAATAATTCACAGATTCTGTTTGGCATGGCCCAGCTAATATGGCAGCCAAACAGGAAGTACCCAGAGAGGAAGCTGAGGGAGCAGTAACAGTCAGTGCAGAGGTGAGAGCTCCCTCTGCTGGCTTGGTGTTACAGTTTGTTTGGTTGCTCAGATAGTACGGAGATGTACTTAAGAAGCAAGGAGCTCCAGTTCGAATCCCATGTATCTACAGTTTGACAAAACAGCTCAGATTGTAAAAGGAAGTTGAAAAGGCATGGTTGTATCAACAAATGCATATTTATAGGTTGGTTAATCTGGTAGGTTTAGGGTTGGATTTGTTGTAGGGCATATTTCCAACACGATATACAGTAGCATTAAATTTTAGCAACAGTCCACGGATATTTCAATTCTGAACCACTGCAATGCATACCTATAACAATCTCTTGTGATATATTGATCACAAGAGAAAGGATTTTGAGGCATTAAATAGCACTCCAGATAAAAATGAAAACTCCTGGTTTTGATACGCAAAAAATAACTTTGGCATTTATACAGCACACACGTGTTTGGTGTGCATATAATATGCAAGTTTCGTGTACATATGATACGCATCTACCACACAACCCTAATCCTACCCATGGCATAGCATATACACGCCAAAGTCAATTTTTGTGTATCAATATTTATACGCACGATCGTGAGATCGGGTAGGTTGTAGGTTGTTTTTTTATCTTTTCAGTTTTACATTGTAGAATACAGGCATGCCAGTGTCCCTATAATAATATGATTTTTTTTCATATATATATATATATATATATATATATATATATG
>JAUMHE010000062.1:653082-680540 GCA_032359235.1 Enteromius mattozi
ATGTATATATATATATATATATATATATATGTATATATATATATTAATTTGGGTATCTGAAACAGTGCTGAAGTCAAGGGAGACAGCAAAATTAAGTCAGTCTGTCTGTTTGACTGCAATCTTGCAACACCTATAGGCAGCTGTTTCCTGTTTTGGAAATAGACATGCAATAATGCAAGTAAACTACAAGTCCCATCTACTTGAATGTAAAAATACTGAGGAAAAGAGTCAAATACTAATCAAAATCCCCTAAGAAAATGGCATCATAAAATCAGCCTCTATAGTATAGTAATGCATTTGTGTGTTCTAGACAAATAAGAAATGATGCTGCATTTAACAATAAAACAAATGGTTCATTCATCAGACTTCCTTACTTAAGCCACCAAATTAGATGATGCAATTTCTCTCATTCAAGTGGTTGACTTTATCTTACTACCTCTAGAAATGTTTTCTCTGTGATAACCTAGATGAGATCAGTGAAAGAGTGATGATTCATCCCTCTATTTTCCTGTCTCACATCCTGCATCAGAACGTTAAGTTTATCTACGCCAAGTTAGCACATGTTCCCTGTGGTTAGCCACAGGAGTGATGTATCCTATTCTGAAGAGGGATGAGCACCTGACACACCTGTGTGTTCACTCTCTCAATACACAGGTTCAGACACACGCTGTGGAAAACTGAATATCACATAGTTAGTGAATCAGCAGGGCTTACAAACCCACACCAAACCATGCCAGATCAAGTGACTGTCAGAAAACCAACCAAACACATCACACAACATCCCTTAAGTCGCCCCGGGATATAGCTGCTTCTCTCTCTCTCCATCTCTCTCTTTTTCTTTTTTTTTGTTTTTTTTGTTAAGGATTATACATGTATGTTTAGAAGCCTATTTCCGCCACTGAATTAAAAAAAAAAAGGTTATTGCAACTTTTATCTCGCAATTCTGCCGTCAGAATTGCGTGATATAAACTCGTAGTTCCGATTTATAAAGCCAGAATTCTGACTTTATATCTCGCAGTTGTGACTTTATAACTCCCAATTGCGAGTTTATATCTCATAATTCTGAGAAAAAAAGGCAGAATTGTGAATTTGTGTCATGCTATTCTGAGAGAAAAAAAGTCAGAATTGTAAGATAAGAAAAGTCACAATAACCTTTTTTTTATTATTCAGTGGCGGAAATGGGCTTCTATATGTATGCATTAAATCTCTTATCATGTAATTCTTAGAGTTTCCAGAGTGGGCCATAACATTTTCTCAAGGAATATTATAGGTACCACATAGTTTCATCTTGCTGGATCAAGTAAAAATGTTTGAAACAGGGTAGTTCCAAGTAATAACTCTGTTACTGTAAACCAATTGCTAATCGCATTTAGCCTATTTGAAGACATATTAGAAGCTGAGAAAAAGATGCCCATGAAAGGGTATATCTGGAAAGTATTGTATTATTTTTTTAAAAAAGAGTACAAAAATCTTATTTGAGCACAAACATCTGATAAATATTTTAAATGCTGTATTATACAATATATTACAAATCGTAAATGTGAATATGTCCTCTGATTTTTGTCCATCCAGCAGCTGTGTCCCTGCAATGTATTACAGATGTGATCGTGGTCTTTTGAAAATGAACACATTAAATGGACATCTTGAACATAGCTGTAAAATCAGGGACAGAGAGCATTTGTGCTTCTAAAGTAATACTTCACCCAAAGATGTAAAAAATACTAAAGACAGAGATAGAATTTATGTTGTTTCAAGCCAACTTTGTGCAACTTTAGTTTCTCTGCGGGTCACAAAAGGACAAATTTAAAGTACCTCTATTATGGGTTATGAAAGGTTCATATTTTGGTTTTAAAACAACAGGCATGTCAACAACAGGTTGACATGCATACAAGCTCAAAAAACACTTTAATTTAATGATTCATTTTTCCAAACCCCTCCGGCGATTGGTCAATTTCATTTAAAGCAGTGTTTTGAGCTTTTACCGTTCCAAAAGCAGCACCTAGTGGCATTTATTCAGAACCAAGGGAAAAGACCAACAAGTTGACAGGCAATATGTTAATGTTTCACTTTGAAGTCAACTTGAAACGGCTTGGGACTCATTTAAAAATGGCTTGTTTCAATGATTCAGGGTTGACTTTTATTTGAGAGATAATAACTTTATACACGGTGCACTTTCAGAACTTTGCAGGATATTTTCAGTCATTTAAAGCTGTGTTACACACTGCATGAAAATAGGGGCAGTTTCACAGTGACCCTAAACATCAAGCACCAAAATAGGGGGAGTCTTAATGTTTTGGTGAGAAGTGCAATTTAACTAGAGGCCGACTTTGTTTAGTGTAAATTGTCTCAATTTAGCAGTTAATGTTGCATATTAATTACAATTTTATGTGGCTTGTATAATCTCATATGAAAATGCTGAAAAAAGCATCAAAGTATAAGTATTTAAAACTAGTAATGATTTCCTCAGGAAGATATTAGGAAGTTCATCTTCTCTACTGACCAGGCACAATCATAAACAACAGACATGTCTCTGAGAAATGAAAGCGCGAGGGAAAGGGAGAGAGATGACTGGCAGGATTAGGGTGGGGTTGTGTGACCACTGGAATCCAGCACTGACAGACAGGCCTTATTAAAGCGCAAAGCTTCAGCCCCATCACTGCCGCCCATTGAAGCCTGCGGCAGGGCCGTGCTTTAGACAGGCCCGCAGAAGAATGGAGCGACTGTAGGGCGAGAGGGAGGATACCAGGGCACAGAGAGGGGACTGAGGGGGCTCCTCTTATTTGTCTGAGATGTATCTGATTCCTCAGTACAAAGAGTCGAGGAGGAAAACCTGCACAGATTGTTCATTCATACGCGCATGAAAGAGAGATAAGTCCTCGGTCTTTCGATGCTCTTTTCTGATGAGCAAGGGAATGTGTAATCTGAGCATCACGACTTCTAAAGCTCATCCAGCTCGCACAGGAGACCACGGATCGTTTCATGTTTGAGAACGTAACTCATCTTCACTTTGTTTAATGTATAATCCATTAAAAATGCCTGGAATCTCTCTGCACTGATCCAACGAGACGTGCCAGTACATAGCAAACTGACAGCACTCAACAGAGCTCCTCTCAGTATTGGAGCATTATTCATTAAAGATGAAGCAAGTATTATTCTCAAGTACCCGTGCCATCCACCCAAAGACATGCAGCCTTTAGCATTATGATACTGATTAACAGCATTAAAGAGACAATAAAGTAATATTGCAGGAGAAAAGCACAATTATGTCAAACCAGTGTGCTGTTTTTGTCCCATGAAATAACTGAATAGTGTTGATGAACACTGTGATAAAATCACCGTAAAAGCATTATAAACACTTGTTGTCAACAAATTTTGCTACATTTCTTTTTTATTGTTGATGCAAGCTTTTTTGGTGAAATGTAAATATATTTGCTGATTATTATTATTGCCTTTATTGTGATAAACAAACAAAATAAATAAGGCAGACGTTCTGTCATTTAGAACTTTTCTCAGTCACACTTTACTGTATATTAGGTGGTGTTAATGTAATGTATTATAGAAAATAACTGCATGTAATTACATTTTTAATAATTTGCATAATTACATATATACAGTAATTACACTGTTGACCCATCCCTTACACCATAACCCATCCTTAAACCTACCTATACCACCAAACCTGTCCTTAACCTTACCTGTATCCCACCTCAATAGCAGCAGACGTGTTTTACAATAAAATGTGAACAAAAATAATAATAAAAATAAGTACACTTTTCTTAGTTTTTGGTGTAAGTACAGTACATAGTAGTTAAGGCCAATGTTTAAATAAAATGAGTCCCTTTTCTCTATTCTCTAATTTTCATTTCACATGTAAATATAGCTGAAATCACAGCACTTCTGTTGTCCTAAACTTATTTGTATGCCAATTTTGTAAAATGAAGTCTGAATTGTATCATGGCAGAGCAGCAGATTGGAAGTGAGAAGTGGGTTGCGTTGTTTGACAACAGTAACAGGAAAAAAAGTATGTAAATAAGAACAGTTTGGAAGTATTAAAACAGGCTGCATAAAAAGGAAACAAATGTAAATGGTTGATGTGATGTGATGACTTCATGTATATAATAATTAGTCCATTACCTCATCTACAGTAGCAACTTTCCAGGCAGGCTTTAGCTACTTTTCACCGAAGGCATTTGGCAACGCTGATTATCAAAACCAACAGGCACACAATGTCATAGCATTTTAGTCATGTTCTGCCTTCAAGTGCACCTGGGAATCTTGTACCTCTGAGTTCATCAAGTCAAGTCAAGTCAAGTCACATTATGATTTATATAATGCTTTATACAATGCAGACTGTTTCAAAGCAGCTTCATAGTATAAAGACATAATAACAGTATTCATGTTGTAAAGCTCTTTTTACTATTCATTTAGTAACTACTATGCCACACTATGCCACACGTTCAGTGGTAAACATACCAATAAAGCTGTGAACAATATATCTGAATAACAAAATGAATTCAAAACGTAGAAAAATGTTAATTTCTATTACATATTTATCCTTAATAAAAGTTCAACCGTGATAGATTATTTTCATAATTCTTTGACTAAGATTTTCTATACATCACAGCTTTAAAATGATTTAGCATGTAAAATTAAAATAATGATGCTTGATATGACACTTTCACAGTCACAGCTTGTGTCTCATAAAATTACCAAATTTCTTAAATATAAATTTGACTTTTTTATATTTCATGTGCTCAAAACTCAGAATTGTTGTATTCTATCTTCATACAAATGCCACAACAATGGGGCTCTAGCTCAAGCATTATTTTTGAAGTCCAACTGAGTTTGTAGGCCATTGCAAGGCAAAGGGAATAATTTATTTTTTTTTTAAATCACCACCTTCATTTTTGGAGTGAACTATCTCTTTAACAACAGAAACACTGTTCATATTGTCATGGGGTTTAATTCAGTAGATCTGCTGAGCTTTGGCCCAGAGCAAGGCAGGCCCATGCACTTATCTATAGACCAAGTACTGACCTGTTAAAGTAAGCACTGTAGGTTTCTAATTTCTCATGAAGAATGTGTTCACCAGCAGACAGAGACACTCAAACACACACACTTGCTCACTTTTTAAAATGTAGCTCATTCAATAGCCGCTAGCACAAATGATCTCATTTCCTCTTGTTATCTGAGCCGAAAGTACTAAGAACATATTTGTCTAGAGATCAGTGTGAAGGGCTTAAAGGAAACTAATTTAGTTAGAATTGTTATGAATCTTATAAACATTCAGTTAATTTTTTTGTCCATATTAGCACTAGAAGATATTTGGTAATTACAGTTTTGCTTTGTTTTCTCTTAATTTCTCAATCTTTCCTGCAGGGCTATGATTTCAGTCCTGGGAAATGTGTGCTTTCCACCACAGTAAAAGACAATAAACACCAACACAGTTTTACTTGCACCAAGCTCTATCTGAGTGACTAGCCTCAATGTCAACCAAAGCAAATTTCTTTGTGTCTGCATTCATGTTGGCTTCATGTTTTGGGAAACATTTATACACTTTCAACACAAGCTTTGATTTAACAACTATTAAAAAGTATATATTTATATATTATTCTAATTTCATTTTTCAGTCCATCTGAATGGATGCGCATTGTAGCTGTATTTGACGTACCATAAACTTTAGTGTGAAGGCAATCGGGTCGCTGTCGCTTTGTCTCATACATGCAAAGAAAGAAACATGTACATGTAAACGATATTCCTTGTTGTTACTTTGGGATTGGTGGATTCTCTGGTAGTGGGCGGAATTAATGCACTAACGACAATCGTATTGGCTGGTGCTCACGTATTGTCGTCCCTGTTTTGATTTCAGCAAATCAATTCAAACGAAAGCAGACTACGTGATTAATATTAATGAATAAAGCAGCTACATAATCCTAGTGCATTTTATATTGTTAGTAGAATTCGTAGTAGTTTTGTTATCTTGACTTTTTTTATAGAAACAATAAATGATAAACAAGCACCCCACCAGTCCTCAATTCATGAGTCCTCAGTCAACTTTTTTTTAAAGTAACATGCCCATCACTGCATGCAATACATGAAATGACAGTAACAGTTAGTCACAGTGTAATGGTGCTAGTAACAGAAGATTATGGGGCTAATTCTCTTCAAATGCAAACATTGATTTAAATGTGTTGTAAGTTGCTTTGGATTTTTTTTTTTTAAATAAATAACAATAATAATAATAATTTCGAGCAAATGTGTAAAGACTTTTTATACTTTTTTTGCACACACACACACACACACACGTACTACAAATATTGTAATATTGAAAATAATACAAGTCACTGGAAGTGTTTGAATCTTACAGTTTTAAGTCGGGCTCAATATGGTGTTCTCAGATTGACTTGCACTTCATGTTCAGTGTTTATGTTGGAAAGGAAAGGACACTTTTATAATTGAAAGTCTTAGGTTATGTTTTATGGTGACTTCCTAACATGTCTCCTACAGGCTGAACAATGACCTACAGCTATAACTCCTTTATCACATCCCAACATTCCTCCAGAAAACACTACTCTATATGTTGACATTACATAAATATATTTCCATATACAGCAGAGACTCTGAACATGAAATATAACATTCCGCCTTTGTCTCTTACGTATTCCCTTGAAGGCTTTTGCAAGGTGTGTGAGATTTATGGCATACTCTAATAGATGTGGAAAATGTATTATTTTTCCTTAGAGCAAAAAACATATGAGGACTTTATCTATGCCCCCTCCCCCACATCCCAAAAAAAAGAAAAAAAAAAACAAAACTTTGGGCGTGTTTTTCTCTCTGATTTCTGGAGGAAGACAACATAAATCAGGGAAAGGCCAAATCCGCTGGGTCTCTTGCAGTGAAACGCAAAACCAGCCAGGGTTAATGGAAGTGCAAGTGAAGATTTATTTTAATTGCTCCATTGTAATTTTAGGGGGGAGTTTAAACAAAACGTCCTCCTTGTTGAAGTGAAACACTAAATTACTCCACATATGTATGGAAACTGTAAGGTGTCACCTAACTTTTCAGCTCATTGCATGGACAGAATGAAGCTGAGATACGGAGATGATTAAAGACACAAGTCTGAGCCAACAGGATGGATTCTAGAGGGAAGGGGAAGAAGGTCACAATTTTATAGGTATTAGATTTTAGGCTTGTAAATCTTTCTCCGATCACAAAATATCTGTCAGTAATGACATATCCTGTTTTGTTCGTTATTTATGTTGTATTTAAACGGAATATGAATATAGAGAACATAACTTAGAAAAGGCAAATCAAGTAAAACGATGTAAAATGATTACTGGGGTTCAAAATCAATGTTTTCGGCAAATTCAGGTAATTACCAAAAATATGATTATTTTTAACATTTAAAAATGGACCTATGGTCGAATTTCCATAAAATGTTGCATGCTTATTCAGAATCATCTGTCACATGTGCTCACCTTTTATGAAGTTTTCAGTTTTTGTTTAGGATTTGTAGGCCTGGATATTATTGGCCATGTAACCTGTTGTAGCTTACTAAAGTGTGTTAGTTCTTGTTGTTGTAGATAATTATGGAGCAAGATGGTTCATATAATTGTACTGCAGTGGTTTTGTTGAGATTATGAGAAAAACCTAGCACAAGGCAACCATTTTTGGGCAATCATGTCACACATGAACCACCTTACCTTACCGCATTTACCCCTAAAGGGTGCATATTAGTGCATTAAAGGGACAGATTAGCACTATAAGTACCTCTTAACAGGGTTCCATCCCAGTGACAGCTTTCTTTTCTAAAGACGCATTTAAAATCACATTAAGAATATTTAAATGGAAAACAAGACTAAATGATTTTTTAAATTGTTACTTAGAACTTGTGCTAAAATTCATGGCTGAAAAAAAAACATTAACTAGCATTGTTAGTTACCTGTGATTTGACCATTTGAATGTTTTAAGTGTACAAATACTGTTTAGAGCCAGTGTATTATAATAATACATAATACTGTAATATAATACATAAAATAGTATAATGTTTTTTGTAAAAAAGTGGTATTCTGTATGTACATGGTAACAGGTTAGAAATTTCATATCAGCATTAGTTAAAGTCCTAACCCTAGAGCATCATTTTAGTCAATTTGACATACAAGGATTTATGTAGACCTCAAGAGGTTTCTAGAGAGGGAATGAGTGTGTGTGCCCTTGTTGTGTTCAGCATGTGTGTTGCCTTCAGGAGCAGCTCGAGGGCCAGGTCTCCAGTTGGCTGTGTGTGTGTGCCGCCCTTCAGATGAACGCAGATAATAAAACCATGCAGCAGCTTTGCTCAAGACACAGATAATGGTGCCTCCCAGTGGAAAAATATTGCAAAGGTTCTGAAATACAGAAGATAGATGAAACTAGCATGCCATCAGTCATTATAATGTGGCCACAACACAGGGCTAAATCAACCTATTCAGTACCTCTTTAACTAGTTTGAACTAAAGAAAAAAAAAATAGATATACTTGTGTTATCATCAATAAAAAATATTTTAGTCAATTTTAGACAAGATTTTCAAGCATTTCAACTTTATTAATGACATATATGATTCATGAAATTGTAATTAAACGAAAAATAACTCGATTCGCAAAAGGACAAGAAAATGTACATGATGCCCACCAGGTTAGAAATACATAATAATAAAAAGAAATATTAGAGATTTCTTACTGAGGGACTGGAAGTTAGCTTACACATGGTTACATTTTCGATTATTTTAATATTTTTAAAATATCTTTTTAAATGTTTATATTATACATATTTTTGTAATTTTATAAAGTAGGTTGTGAGGTTTTTAAATGAGAATAAATAAACATTATAGAATGATATCCATGTTTAAACCTGTGCAGAATGTGAAGAAACATAAATATATGTATGTTGTTCTATATATATATATATATATATATTACAGATCTGTAAAATTCTTAATAAAATCAACATCTAGTAAAATAGACGAGAAGAAGAAAAAAATTACTAAATATTACTCACTGTAGTTGCTAAAGTAGTTTCTTATTAGCATGTCTATTATTAACATATTGCACTTTTTGATAGTTTTTATAAAGCACATATTCTGTGTAACCGTAATCTACATCCTTTAGTGCCTAAACTTAAGCACCTTACTATTCATAAGCAGCAAATTAGAAGTTTACTAATTAAAATGTCTCAGCAAATGTCTGGTTAATAGCAAGAAGTGGACCTTAAAATAAAGTGTGAGCATAAAATTAAATAATGCAACCTAAGGAATATGATTACAGTCTTTAAAGTGATTTTACTATAATCCAGTAAATGAAGACATTGAGGATGGGAAAAAGCAATGTTTTGTGAAGAGAAGTGCATAATACTGTGAAGCTCATCAGGACTTTGTATTCTGTCTGTTGACACTGAGTGGCTAAAGCTCTTCCTAAGCTCACAGCTGTGAAGGGGCTATTTTTATAAGCTCAAAGCACGCTGGGATATCTTGACACTCTGCATCAGCATGTGTTTCCCTGGGCTGAGATAGAGCTGATGATATTATTACTTATTATTGAAATAACCTAGTGCCACCTGTCTCCCGGCACACCGCTGCCAAAGTATATACCTATAAAACGCCTCTCCTCACGACCATCACACCCACGCCGCTCACACTTGTAGTGCTATATTAAATATTAACTGAATACTAATTTTCTCTGCTAATTAATTCAAACCAGTGAATCTGGTAAGTTGTCATTGTCGCTGAATCCTGGTGTTTTCATAAAACGAGTCCATAGCTCAGCACCAAAACTGGTTAAATATGATTTGGCTTGCCTGACTTTTAGCCCACAGCACCAGTTAACCTGTACCCCGTGTTCATGTGAGTCTACAGACAAGACTTGTGTCCTACCACACTTTTAGCTCTTTCTGGCTGGTTAGCACCTGTCCCGAAGTGTTGGAGAAGTTACTTTGAAGCAATACAGACATACATAAAGTATATGCCAGCTGGGAAACATTTACCCTGGAGGTCTTCTTGTCCCAAGTAGTCCTTTGAACACAATTCTTTTTTTGCTACAAACAACTAAATTCAGAAAATTTGATGCAGTATTGTAGCCTTTATACGTGGTGCAAAACAGTCATTTATTTAAATTAAAGTTAAAGTGACATTAAACTTTGACAGATGTGCAGTAAATTGCATAACAAAAGTCAGCTTGTGTAAATGTGACCCTGGAGCACAAAACCAATCATAAGTAGCACGGGTATATTTGTAGCAATAGCCAACCATTGCTTGGCCAAAAATCATTAGAATATTAAGTAAAGATTATGTTCCAGATTTTAGACTTTCAAATAGTTGTATCTCTTCCACATATTGTCCAATCGAAACAAAGCTTATTTATTCAGCTTTCAGGTGATGTTTTTAAACCCATTACTAGCATATGGATTACCAAATTGGGTAACACTTATTTTACAATGTCCTTGTTACACGTTAAATGTTACTATTATGATTACAATAAATTTTGCATAATAAAACATGCAAGTAACCTAATTCTAACACTAAGTACATTAAGTGCATGTAGTTTATTAATATTACTCAGCATTAAATGTTTAACTACACTGCAACAAGGACAACTTAAAATGAAGTGTAACCCCAAATTGTGTTAGAACACAGTTTAGCCTTTATAAACTCTTTAACTACACCTAAGTAACTTCAGTTTTTACACATGTATAAATTTAGCCCATTCTAAAGTCAACAAAAGGGCTAAGAGAAAAGAGAAATCACAAAAGCTAGAGAAAATGTTTAATTATATTAAAAAGACTGTGGCTACAAGGACTTTTTTTAAGACACTACAATTTCCCAGAGACACAGCTGGAAACATCATTAATAAGTTTACAATGCATTGTACCACACAAAAAAAGCCTTCCGAAGCAAGGAATAAAAAGCCCAAGTTCATCAAGGGAAATAAGATGTTTCAATCAGAGCGACTCAGAAATACCTTGACATACTGCCAAAGACTTACAAGACAAACTCATGAAAGGAGGAAAAAAAACTTTTTAATGTAGACTGTAAGAAGAACAATAAACAAGCATGGCCTTCATGTCCAGAAACCTCACCGAACACCACTCCTGACCTAGAAGAACATAAAAGGCTTACTTAAATATGCTAGAATTACTTTGCAAAACTCGGTCAAACATGGAAGTGGACCAGTTATGGAGTGCTTAACTGCTGCAGGAAGTGGACATCTTGTCTGCATGAAGGACATTGTGAATTCTTTAAAACCAGGCCATTTTAGCAGACAGTGTGATTTATTTTGTGCTTAATGATCATTGGACTTTCCAGCAAAGCAATGATCCCAATCAAAACCTGATTTAGGGATCAGTCCTAGAATGCTCTGAAGTGGCCTGTCTCATTAAAAATCTTTGATGTAATTTGAAAAGTGAAGCATGGAAACCAAAGATTATCAGTGATCTGGAAATGTTTACACACTAATGTACAAGCTTCTGAAGGCAATATTTATTAGATGTTATAAAGAGTAGATTAAGAGAGTAGAAGTAAAAAATTAAACGTGAAAATTTGATGTAGAAAAACTACTAATACTACTAACTACTAATATAGCATGTATATATGCGTTTGGGTTATATATATTTAACAGAAATCATGATGTCATTTTTATACTGTAGCAGAATATACATATTTATATCACATTCTGAGTGGCCTGCCACACTCATCATAAACTAATCCCTATATTTTGGATAAAAGTGTCTGCCAACTCCATATTTACTTCAGGAAACACAAGCCAGCAGTTGTGGCTGCCTCCTCTTCGATACACCCCATCGTGCCGCACCTTCTAAGAAAACACAGCGACAGGCAAATCTCATCTGCGTGTTTGGAGAGAAACTGGTGCCAGAGCACTTCAGCAGAGCCGCTGATCCACCACCTCATCCATCAGAGCTGCAGAAAGGCCTGGCCAGAGGCTGACCAGAGCGGCACGCCAGGCCACCTGCCCCTGCCTAAAACACTTCTGACGCTGTGAAGTCAAGATATTAGTCCAAGCATAAACCTCATTCATCATCACCAAAGCAACGAATGCCGTGAATGAAAGTGCTCATGGACAGCACCACAGCCTTGGCCTTCAAGTCTGTGTTGGCTTCACAATGAACAAAGAGCACTCTCTCTCTCTCTCTTTCTCTTAGCAGTGACACACATTCACCTTTCCTCTTTCTCTGTGATGTCATGTATTATTGCAGTTCTTTAAAACAGGGTATTTCAAAGATCACAGTGACAGTAAAAAATCGTTAATATGGCGAGGTTTTTTTGTTTTGTTTTGTTTTGGGGTTTTTTCAGTGAAAACTGTATCGAATGGGACACGTATGTAATTTTACATTAAAATACTGTTAAAGGAACTATAAGTTGTATAACGATTAATTTTTCGAAACCCCTATTTTGTGTGATGCTAATCTGTAGTGATCTGCTATTTTTACTGCTCCAAGAGCAGCACCTAGTGATGAAGAATGAATTTGCATTTTCATTCAGACCAACGGGAAAATACCAAGATGTGGCCGGGGGAATATGCTAAGGTGATGTCAACATGAAACGGCTTGGGATTCACTTAAAAAAGAATTCAATGAATTCTCATTTCAGTGAATCACCCACCAGGCACCGGACATCCATATCACCTCAGATTGACGTTGACGTTACATGACGTCGAACAGACGTTGCATTTTGGTTGAAAATGAAAATCGGGTTGACGTCAGTATTTGACGTCAATTTGATGTTGACTTAACGTTGGATTTTGGTTACACAACCTAAAAACAACAAAATATCAACGTCAGGTGACATCGATATTGGACGTCAATTTAACATTGACATTAGACATTAGATAGTTGAATTTGCGTTGAATTTTGGTCACCTGACATCGCAACCAAAATTTAACCAAATATCAACATCTTATGACATTGTGACATTTTTCTTTTGAGAGAGAACAACTTTATACACAGTGCACTTTCAGAATTAAAACTTTGCAGGATGTTTTCATTAGAGCTGTGTTGAAAGGTAATTTTCAAAAATCCATAATAGGGGCACTTCAAATGTAGCTATTTTGGAAGTAAAAATGAACTGTTATCTTAGAATTTACAGTATAAACCAATACAGTCTAATCACAGTTGTCTAAACACCAGTCACGCATAGGTTTAAGGCCGAGGTTAATTTTAGGTCATTTGTACAAATTTATACGAATTGGCAACTCGTGAAATATGTACAATAAACTACATACCCATCTAGACATCTAGATACACTACACTCCTACACTTTGTGACAACTAATGTGATGGTATTTAATTTAAATAATTAGTTCATCATGTTCCTTTTTTTTATCATTGTTATTGTTACAATTGTTTTATATGATTTTATATGAGAACAAAACAGATTATATTATTTTAAATGAAATATTAGCATTATGTAGTCTAACGTAATATACCCTTTTGTCTGTAAATTTAAGTTTAACCTGTAAAACATTGTTGCCATTTTTTTTTTACTGGAAAATTTGACCGATTTTTTCAAGCCATTATGCAAAGTGTGAAAGTGGCTTTAGACGCATGGCACCTATATGACAGTAGAGCACACAGTGGCTGTGGTCAGGTCTGGAGGATGTAAGATTAAAGGGCAGGACCGAGCAGCACGGCATTGTTGAGATTTAATAGCTCTGAATATGAGCCCTTTTTGAAGTGGAGATGTTTAAGAGCACAGACAGAGGCCCCTGGCAGACAAGCAGGCCTCTGAGCATGTAATTACGGGCAAGGGCAGGGCAGGGACCTGGTGGCGTGGGGCTTTGAAGCGCAGTGAGGTCACCAAAGGTGAGTCCCGGGCCTGACAGGAGCGAGAAACACAGAGACGCAATTCATTGGACCTTCCTTAAAAAAACAACACTGGTTAAGGTCAGCTATCAAATCCTGTAGAAGCCATCAAATCAATGTTCATTTTTAATAAAACAACACAGTATCATGACCAATTTGTATGTATTATTGTATTATGCATATTGTATGCATTGGTGCATTTCATTTTATTGTTCCTGTTGCTGTTTTGTAAAAGTAACTTGAGTACCATATATTAAATTAAATGACTATATATTGTTCATTTATCTGTTTTACACTGACTATAACATACATATATATCTAGTCAATCAATCACCTACATGGGCCTTGTTAAATTATATGCAGTGGCATATTTATGGAATATTTGGAACCATTCACTACAGTGATTTTACTGTAGAGGTTTCAGTCCAGGTTTCCAATTCACCACAACTACAAATATACATAACAAGGTTAAGGAAAATCTGATTAGAGTGCAGTTTGAAATTAGCCATGTATGTTATCAAATCAAACAACAGGATATATTATCAGAGATGGGAGGGGCATGGCTCCTTTATTTAATCAGAAGGCATCTGTGCCAGTGCCAGTGAGATCCCTTCTATAGGCTAATGTGCTGCATTTCCTCTAATTCACTTTCTTTTATTTATATGCTTTGTTTTATGTGTAATACCTGATCATGAATAAAAATGACATAATTTCATTTCATGTTGTTTATTGAACTTGATTCAGCTTCATTTTTGCAGGGTGATAAATTGGGAGGAGACCACCGGGTGAAAATGCTGATGGGAGATTGTACGTGCAAGAGATAAAGAGACGTGTGCTGCATTCGGCTGGCTTTCTCCAATTCAGACAAATCAGAACATTGTTAAGAAAGAGAGCACTGCTGTCCCCAGAGCCTGAGTAACCTGAACCCCACTGAAAAAGTTCAGCTGCCCCATCAAAAACCATGGTGAGCTCCTCTATTAAAGTCATAAATGCCAAAACTAACAGGACATAATGGCCCTCTCGTTTCCTTCTCCTACATGAATGATGAATCTCTTATCTGCTAAGAGTCAGAAAACTTGACCTTTGTGTGACATTAGAGCCGGACTAAGCCTCAGACGAGAGAGAATTTACTTAAAATCTAATATACATTATATGGACAAAAGTATTTGGTAGCCTGACTATAACACTACAGTACACTCTTATTAATAAAGGTGCTTCACAATGCCATAGAAGAACCTTTTTGTCTAAATTATTCCATAAAGAACCCTCAACATCTGAAGAACCTTCCTGTTTCATAAAAGAGGAAAAGGTCTTTGTAGAGAAAGAAGGTTCTTCAGATTTTATAATGGAATAAAGAGATGGTTCTTTAAAGAAGCTTTAACTGAACGGTTCTTTGTGGAACCAAAAATGTTTCATCTATGGCATCACTGCGAAGAACCTTTTAAAGCACCTTTATTTTTAAGAGTGTAACTGGGACTTTAATGACATCATATTCTAAATACGTAGACATTGTTACGGAGTCGGTGCACTTTGCAGCTACAACAGCTTCCACTCTTCTGGGAAACCTTTCCACAATATTTTTGTCAATTCAAAAGATACAAAGTGACATAAGGTCATCCTTAATATAATATGTTCTTAGTATGTCAAGCTCTAAAATATGTTATGGGTAGAAATTGTGGGGTGGGGCACTATATGTAACTATGCACTCATGTAAATTCATTGGTAAAAATAATTCAAAACTTTAAAAACTATTCATAAGTTTTAATACTGTCTAACCGAGGCAGTCTTGGAGTAAAAAAAGGCTGCAAATCAATGGATTAAACAAATCCTTTCCTATCTTATTTATTTTAAAAAATAATAAGCTATAAAGTGTACCAGACTTTATGCAGATAATCAAGAGTCTGGCTACGCAACACTGCATCAGAACAGTCTGGCAGGAGATATAGTGGTGTGGCATGAGTTCTGAACTCATGGTGGGATTTTGCTGTGGTTTCAAATCTCAGGTGGAGATCTGAGCTCTGGTTTTATTTTCTTTCATTTTTTTTTCTTTTCAGCTTGTTCTGGGACAAAGTCTGCATTGCAGGCAAAAGTGAGCACTTTGAAGTGGTAGGGATATATATAATCCATTCGACAAACTGAAGTAAAAAATAATTCAATCTAAAACAGAATGTTGTCTTGTTAGCTTAGCAACATGCTAATGTCCAATTTGTTTTACTTTAGCATTAACCAGAGTCTTTTTTCTAGAGAACATTCAGGAGAGAAAGGCTTCTTACTTTCTTACTGCTCTATTAAGATATTAAAGAAATCTCATTTGTGATTTTTGTCTTTCCTATGGGTATGTATCAAGGCAATGCTAGAGAGACAGAGAGAGAGAGAGCATTTGACAACACCATCTGCCAAGTCGGGGCAAAATTTGGGCACTCTGCTCGGGTTAACATGCAATCATTTTATTTTGGGGCCAGTTAATGGCCCAGAATTTTAAATTGAGATGTTTAACAGGGTCATATCCCAACTGGCTGACAACACTGAAGTTTATGACTCACTTAGTTATTAGGTCACCCTACTTACACTAGGGTCAGAATGTGAATGCCGTTAAATCGCAGACGAAATGTCACAGTCTGTTTTGGTACGATGAGCTTTTTGGCAGCTGATCATAGGACATCTTGTGTTCCTGATGGGTAATAAAAATAATAAATAATTATGCATAAAAAACATGTACAGCTCCAAATCTCTCAAACATTTATACACCCACTCTGCTGTTTACGTCTTTATGCTTGACCAAAGCCAGACTGCTGTCTGCCCACATACTGGCTATTAATTTCAATACCAAATATAGCATTTGTTTCTCGAAAGATCTCTGCAAGCGTAACTCTCATAGGGGAATTTCTAAGCTTACTGTGCTTAAAGGATCATGTGGAGTCTTATTGTTTACATGACTGTCTCTTTGCTTGTCATAACCTACTTAAATTATGATTCAAAGAAGTCAAGTAAAATCTTAAAGTTCAGGTAATTGCTTTGGTTAGTGTGCAACCAATTTCTCAGAAGCGCTACAATATATATATACAAATATATGAGTTTATTTGCTCTGTCTTTATAATTGTTTTTCACTATGTTATCATATAGTTTATTGTTGTTGTTTTTTGTTTTTTTTTATATTATTGTGTACGTTAGCTGTAATTTTTTGTTATATTTTAACCTAATCAAAATAACCCAATTGCAGTTTAGTTGAGATTAATATATAAAATATGTTGAAAATGAAAAATGTATCAAAATATCCAAATATCTGTTGATATTTATAAGCCTAGTTTATCATTATCATATTTCCGCTCACACGCTTCACTGTCAGGGCACCTGCGTGGGCTGGGAATGCCACAGATCGCATTTCATGTCCAACATTAGCTTGTTGATCGGCTGATTTATTGCGCAGAGGAGGAACATAATGTAAAAAGATAACATAGCAATGAAGCGGATAGAAGGCTTGCTCATTTGTGTGGGTTCACAATAGCCTAAAGCATTATCATTCCAATCTTAATCCCTACTCGTCTCCACAGCCTCAGTCACCAGTGTCTTATTACCGCTCCGTTGGCATGGCTTCTGTATGTGTGTGTGTGTGTGTCTGGCCTTCTTACCACGCAGACCTGAAGTCTTACACTGCCCTCTGCAGCAGCAACAATATTCACTCATATTCAGCCGACTACACAAGCACATTCCAAATATGTCAAAAGTTGAAGCACACTAAGGCCAAATAGAGCTCAGGTATCACTGAGCTAATTTTAGCCCAGCTCAGCATGGAGAAAAACAAAAAAAAATCTTTAACAAGGGCCATAAATCTGAGCAGTAACTCAAGGTTTTTTTTTCCACTGAGGATGAAAGACTTATTAAAGACTCAGACAAGCCACGGCCAAATCGACGGATAGAAACGGACGAAGACAAACACCAAGGGTGAAATGTGTGTTTGCGTTACGCTCCTCCAAGGCAACGAAACCAACAAATACACACTGGCTGCTCTCAACCCCCACATCTCACAACATTAATAACTTAACCGCAATTTTCCTACAGAGTGCATCTTTCACGTATTAATAACAAACTACCTCATGAGGTGGATATAAACTCCACCAGCGGAAACCTGCAGAGAGGGACTTTTCCAGCTGCACGGGACGGTAATATGATAGCAGCCTCTTTTCCTTCAGCAGTGAAGAGTGTCCCATGTGAGAAACACATCAGAGGAGCCGTACAGAGAGAGAGAGAGAGAGAGAGAGAGAGAGAGAGACTGCAGCAGGCTCGTTCAAACCCTCGGGCCTCTCGTCTCCCTCATGCTGAACCACAGCCATGCTCTCTCCTCTGAAGCTGGGTCTGGTTCTCCAGCCGCTCTTGCAGCACCCACAGGCTGACCACCAGGTCATCTGGACTCTGACACAAACATGCACATGTGGCCCTTTTTGTGGAACTGTTTTGCAGGGCCTCAAAATACCTCTGTGCTGAACTCTTTTCTGCCCTCTGTGACACAAAGGCTTGCCACAAAGGACTGTTCTCTGGCCTTTTAGAAAAATGTTGTCTTCATTACAGCCTGGTCATTACTCAGGCATGTAATTATTAGGACAATGTTCTTCAAACCTTTCTATATTTATAGAGTGACCCTTACTTCATCAGTTAAAATTAATTGTTTATTTATTTATTTATTTATTTATTTACTTACTTACTTACTTACTTACTTAAGTCCAGAATTTTCTGTTTTTTCATATTCATCATCCTTTCCTTTCAAAATGCTAGCTACAGATTCGAAAAAGCAGAAAGTTGATCATGGTCCAATTTTTTTTTTTTTTATGACATACGAAAGTTTCAGAGGTAGTGTGTAAACGTGATTGACACAACATGAGGTCATATTTATTTTTCAATGTGCAAAAATTGTGGACAAATATATGCAATGCAGTATGCAATGGCCTTCATTTACTTAGGCTACTTCACTAACTTAAGGGTTCACCCCAAAATGAAAATTCTGTCAATGCAGCACAAGCTTTAACGTATTTGACGCAATCAGCCGTGTTTACATTCGGGGGAAAACACACACATGTGCGTAATCTGCGGTTGTTTACACCTAGAAGACAGTGTGCGCATATGTTGTGATACTCTCTAAAATGGTGGAAGAGGTAACTCATGGGAGAAGAATGGTTGAGTAAATTATGCTATATTTGTTTTCTTTGTGCAAAGAAAGTACTCTTCTAGCATCGCAAAATTGAAGTTGAACCACTGATGCCACATTATTTTTAGTTTACTGTATGTTTTTACTATGTTTCTGGATCTGGATAATTTCAGTTGTGTTGCTGTCTATGGAGCGTCAGATGGCTCTCTGATTTCATCAAAAATATCTTAATTTGTGTCCTCACCTGTACCTGTGTCAAGAGAAATCTGCTGATTAATTTCACTTTTGGTGTGATAGGGCCTTTACAGTTACCCAGAATATACCTTGTCTTTTGCTGTTACAAATTAAAAAGCAAACCCAGCTCATGCGAAAAAAAACACAATGCATTATTTTTCATAAAAAGTAACAAAATAATGCAATTAGTTACTTTTTAATCCATTACTTTTTAAAGTAACTTTCCCCAATACTGATATTGGAAGTTTTCTGGTGTTACAGGACAAAACCTATGAGGTACGTTTTGCATGGTTGCTTTGACTAAAATTAAACAGAGTGACTCCCTAATTTGCAAATAAAGATAACTAAAAATAAAAATTCATTTGCAGGAAATACAATCAAATATTTGCAGTCTTAAACTGTTTAAACAAATAATTGTCATGTTAATATGATGACGAGGAGTGTTGTTATTGAAGTATAGGGTGCAGGCTTGAAAGCAGAGCTGTAGGAGTATCT
The DNA here is from genome assembly GCA_032359235.1 of Enteromius mattozi. Classification (NCBI taxonomy): domain Eukaryota; kingdom Metazoa; phylum Chordata; class Actinopteri; order Cypriniformes; family Cyprinidae; genus Enteromius; species Enteromius mattozi. The sequence continues at coordinate 672,797 of JAUMHE010000062.1, forward strand.
ATCCAAGAGCCACAAACTCAGGCGTTTCTAGTTTTCTTTATAGAGGCAATGGCTTTGTTGTCTCCTTTGAGAGCTTTCAGGCAAGCTTTCATCCAATTTTATAGTTGAACAAAGCCTGCAGAGCTTTGTTCAAAATCTCAAAGCAGCTACACTGCTCTGGAGAGCCACATAAAATATGAGTGGAAAACTGAAAACCGCAGTATAACAGAAAAGCAGACACAAACATAAAGACTTTTTTATATTATGCAAATGCCTTTGAATCCTAGATTGAATTTGCTTATTGGAACGTGAATTTCTTGGATCGCAAATGCTTTTATAGTTTTAAACATTCATATTTATGATTGCTGTAAATTATTCTTTGTAGAATCAATAGCCTCCTTGAAAACGTAGAAAAACATGCCAAATTCAAATGAATAAATACCAGACATGATTGTTGCTAAAGCTAGGTCATAGAACACAGATCTGAGACAGCTGAGTGTCAGTAACAAGACATGAATATTTGCGGTAATCTTAAGGTATTGCACGGTGCCATTAACACTTCCTAAGAGTGACGTGCTGAAAGGTCTTAACCTCAGATGGAACATCAACAAACCACCTCAGTCTCTTCAATAGCCATCTGATGCATATTGCACAAAAACTGGAAAGTGCTTGAGGAAATTGCCAGTGTCAATCAGGTTTTCCGACTGCAATGCAAATTCCAGGAGTTGAGGTGCCTGGATACAAAATGATGTTTGAGAGGAAAAGTGGTATATTCCACTAAATAATCACATTTGGATGGACAGATCTTCTGCTGATTTGTTAAGGGATTTCCCCATCCTACCTGTCCATAAAAACAAAACATAAAAGAGCTGTGGTTAGTCACTTCTTGTCTGAGTGGGCGGCTCTTTGCCAGAAAAAGCTGCAAACTTCGAGGTATCTGCATGGTACGTAAGAAGGTGTGTGGCTGTTTTCCATTTTGTTGGTTCTCATAAACAGGTACATATCAGAAAGCAGCCATTTATGCTACTATTAAAAGACTTGTTACTTCTCCAGCAGTGCTTCAGTGGCCAGGCCCCTTGACCGGTCTGGGTCAGCTCCACTTCTGTTTCTGTTTCTTCTGTCTCCTGAACCAGGGTTAGTTCCAGATAATGGGGAATGTTTTTGTAACCTTTAAATAACGTATTAATCACAAAGGGAAGACATTTTAAGATTCTTAGAATAATAAAAATAAATGTTCAAATAACTTTATTTTGGACTAAAATAAAGCTATAATGTTGTATGAAACATTTTAGTAACATTTAAATAATGTTATAATTGCAACAAGAAAACTGGACATTTAAAAACTGGAAAACTGGACAGTGTTCTCACAATGTTTTAATAGCCAAACGTTTTTGGTTAACTAAAACCATGTAAAAAAAAAAAAACATAAATAAATAAAAATAAATAATAATAATAATAATAATAATAAGTTATGTTAACTAAAATAAAATTAGATATACAACTTTGAAGTAAAACACAGCTAAAGTAAATAAATTTTAGGAAAAGTAAATAAATAAATTGCTAAAAATGATAAAAACACAAACACAAAAAATAAATTTAAAGTGAAATTAAAGAAAATAATAAAAATAAACAAAAAAACTATAATATACAGAAATAACGTTTCGCAGTAAATCACTGACTCTATCTTAAGAAGAAAAAAAAACAACAACCTCAAATACACCATTTAAAAAAACAGCCATTAATATGCTGTTGCGGCACTCTGACATACACAGTGAATGAAACGAGGAAAAGATCCAGAAGCTTAGTGATCAAGCATTTAATGATGGAATTATTTGGCTTCTGGGAGAAGGATTAGGTGATAAATTAAAAACGGATTGGTGAAGTGCATCTAACGCCCCAAGAAATATTGGAGTTCTTGTTGGGGTTTTACATCACAAAGAAAAGAGAGTTGTAAACTAGAATAAAGACTAAAACAGTTCTTGGTCTGGACACGCGCCAAATATCCATAGGGCATTAGCAACCAACTGGTGAACCTCATTAAAAAGTAGAGAAACCTATAACCATTAAAAGCCCATTAAGCAGCATGTAATTTTGTGGAACTAAATAGCAGAGAGTAATCAAAAGCACATGAAACCCAGCTGGGAAACTAAGCAAATTGTTTCGATTAGGGGAGAATCCATCATCAACAACACCAGGCTTTTTTTTTTTTTTTTTTTTCCTAACATTCAATTCGTTCTCTCTCGCTCGCTTTCAATTTCCTCAATAATGACATGGATTGATGCAGATAACAGGCAATGCTTTGTGACCCAAATACACATGATACACTTCAACTTGCATCAACAATTTACATATTACATTTTTTAAGAAAAGAATACATAAAAATATTAAATAAAAGATCTTTATGATAACAACATGTATTCTCTCAGAACGCTGTACTAAAACATTATTAATAAACAGGATTAATTCTTAGCAGAAATTGCTATACCACCATATTTTAATCATTAAGTTATTGGAGTCTAACGCACATCTGTGTACCTATAGTTCAACATATTTTGTTGACCGTGGAACAAAATTTTAATCCAAAAACCTTACCCATGAGTAATGACTAAAATTTCAGATTTAATGATAAATAAAACCAAACACTGATTGTAAGTCTAAACTTCACAAAAACTATAAACTGCTTCTTCAAATCACAATGTTGTTCCAGGGTCAACAAAGATGTTGATCCAGGAACTCATCGAATTCAGTAAAATAAGGTTCTGCGGAGGAGAACAGTGCATATTAGCCTTTGCTTCACTACAGATGTGTACAGAACAAATACTGTACAGAATTGTTTCAATATCGCATGTTGTTTGTGATAATTGATGTAATATAGTTGTTTCTATTAATTGTACTTTTTATTACTATAGTAACAATATGTTCAGTAAACCACTGTTTAATAATTAAAATAATAATAATAATAATAATAATAAGCAATTTTATGTTTTTTCCCATGCTGTATTGAAACTAATACTTTACCATGACTTTAAAACCATAAAGCACACCAGGCAATCAATATACTGTATATATATATATATATATATATATATACTGTATGTAGTTGACATGTAATGTGTCCCATGGTGTGACAGCATAAAGGTGTAAAAAAAAAATAATAAAAATTAACATTGAAGATAATCTCTCATTCTGTTTGTGAATGAAGAATGAAGATGAATTTTTCTCATGTTATTTATATGTTAAGTTTTTATTTCTCTCTCTCTACATTTTTGCTATGTCAGACCATAAGACAACATAGTCCAATTTTTATTTGTCAACTACATAAAATTAAACATTTAATTAGTTGAAGGCCGATATAAATGAGGAGAAACACAGCACATATATTTAAAATAGGAAATTTGAAGCACTATTTTTTACTGGGTGTGTTAAAAAATAGTTTGGGATTGAAACTTGAGAATCATGTTTCATGCATTTTCAATATGAATCATCTAATGACTCACTGGTTACCTCACTGAATCAGTTTGAGCTGAACAGTATTGTATCTGATTTAAACTGGTAAAAAAAAAAAAATTGTAATAACTGACAAATTGTTTGCATGATAACACATGCAGATTCAGAATAAAAGGTACTTAAAGTAAAAATGGTATTCTTTCATATTGTTGTTTTATTTGGTACGTACTATTGATAGAAGGCTACCTCAATCAACATTTTCACAAAAGCCTAGTGGTGAAATGGAGAAAAGGCCTATTCATAAATGTCTTTAAAATGCCCGGGTTTTGCAGCTCGTAAAGAGAATTGTCAAGCCACAGAGGACAGTACCTCAGTGTTAAATGTGGCCAGGACCACGTTTATTATGTGTAAAATGTCATTACACGCGTCAAGAGGCGTATATCTCAACCAGATTCTGTAGCTCAAGATTATCAAAACTTCAATAGAATTTGTAAACAATTTCAAAGTTCCACCTTCATACACAAACAAATTTTTGCATAGATGTGTTTACAAATGTATTTCTGCCCAGCGGTGCAGTTTATGAGAGGGCATACCTTCTACTTAAGCTCAATAAGTTCAGGATTGGAGATACAAGGGCAGTTACTTGACCATGACGATCTCTTGTCAAAACTCTCCACATTTCTTGCATAATAAGACCCATTTTCTTATGAGCTGGAATGTGAAAGCATTATTTTGTTGCCGAACAATCAAATTGTCACCCGTAGCTAAATAATCAGGTTTAGATTAAGACTGCATTCTGTTTTGATATATGAATAATTGTGTTGTGCTGAATTAGAGGAAGAAGCCTCATTTTTAAAGGCCTGTGGCTCATTTCTCAATGCTGCTGAGATCAAGAAGCTGAGAGCAAATCCATCGCCAGCCATAAAGCACTTGTGAGTGCGAGGTATACTGATCCCGAACGAATTGCCCTGTTTTCCTCACAGCAGACTCCTCTTTCTCTGTGGATGTCAAATGACAATGTGACTGCTTAAAGGCCCTTAAAGCACATTGTGAAGCCTTCTATGGACTGTAAACATACAGCAAATTCACAGGTATTGTAGCCGAATGCAACTCATACAAAGCTCTTTCCATAAAAGCAAAGCTTATTGTGATGGTTAAACTTTTGTAACCAGACTCTGAATTATATCATTTATTCAAACATGAAGCAACAAACATGAAACATCATATCTGATGATGCCTTTGAAGGGTAATATAAACATGCAGTTATTGTTAGTGCTCTACCTTAATGTGAAGCAGCTGAAGTGACCCTATCGTGACCGCTTCAGTCTGTGGTTTTATGGGTAAGCGCAGGGGTGCGTGGGTTCCTTCACGAGTCTATTTCTGCCCAGTAGCAAAATTTACGAGAGGACATACCCTCTATTTTGTTGATTAATAAAAGTGGCCTTGAAAACAATAAGGCAAGGGGTTGGCTTGCTGAGCTCCATTCAGATAGCAACTGAGAACTGTGCTTCAACTTCTGAATTTTAACACAAGTGCTATTGCAAACAGGATGCAGAATTGTGATTTATATTGTAACTTAAGGAAAAAAAATTTAAAAAGAAAATTTTAAGAATTACTTTCACAGTATATGGAATCTGATATTTTATTATCAGTACATATGAGCATTTACAGGTCCATATATTATGTAATTAACATATTCACAGCACATAGTTGAAAAAAATAAATTAATAATTTTTATTAACATTTTCAAATGATAGAAAAAAAGAAATATATATATTAGCTGCTTATTGAATTTTACTAGTATATTAAACAGCTGTTAAATACTTATAAACCACATATTAATGCCTCATTCTGCATGACCATATTTTAGATCCTACACCGTATCTAAACTTCACAACTACCTTACTCATTATTAATAAACAGTAATTAGAAGTTTATTGATGAAAAACATAATAGTTAATAGTTAGTTAGTAAACAAAGTGTGACTAATAATGTAATATATGTTGTATGCTATTTGAATGGTGGTACTATTTCCTGTGGGTGTTTGAAGTATGCATCTGTGCATGTTTTTCAAACTAATATTTCCCAAAACCCCTTATGCTACATAAACTTGCACCTTAGCAAAAATCATTTTGAGTTGTTTCTTTCCCACTTTCCAAGTTCAAAATCTTGCTTCAAGCACCATTCTAATGCACTTTTCCAAATAGGAAAGTAAAAAATATTGACTGGTACACACATCTTCAACAGTACTGCATGTACTTTTCCATCACCGGTAAACTGAGAGTTGTGTGTCTTTTACAAGTCACTATTGATCACTCATTGACCTGCACATTGTTCCTATTGTATTGTATTTTATGGCAAACGTTCAGCTCTGATTGGTCAGCGACTCGACATTGTGATGTGCAGCGTGTAGTTTCACCTCCTCTGGACGCTTCATTTACTGTGGGACAGCACTCACCCTGACACCTGACACCGGGGGGAGTGTGGAGCGGCTTCCGGCAGGCATCTCTTTCAGCACAGCCACTCATGGGCGTCCTGCCGTAACATGCTGGTCATGGGTGGGTGTCAGGGTCACCTGACTATGAATTCATTCCTGCAGAGGATGTGTAGATCTAAAACCAACAACTGCTAAGTTTGTGAAAAACAAAAAATCTTTTGTCTGATCCACCTCATCTGTTTTAATTAACCTGCTGACTCGAATTTGTTCATTCCAAGGCTGTGCCATTGTAACATGAGAACACATGCTAGGATGCTCATTAGTTGAAGAGCTACAGCAGAGCATATAACATCAGCATTCTGCATTCTGACTAAAGATCAAACCCTGCACTCAACAAGCTACGTTTGGCCTAAGACACTCTGGAGCCCTCGTTAAAGACACTCATCTCTACAGAGCAGGAGGCCTTAGTGCTCTCAGACCCCATTTGAAGTGAAGGACGTGGAGAGACTGACTGAGTAGAGACAAGAGCATCAGTTTAAATGAGCTAGAGAGAGAGAGAGTCATGTCTGTACAAATATCATTAAAAAAGAAGATAAATAAATCTAAAGAAGATGTGTTATATAAAGTGTAACATAAATAATACCGAATGTATCAATAAACATGGATAAGGAAATAAGGATGTTCCAGTTGATCAAAAGGAAATATAGTTAAGCCTTTATTTATAATTCAATATAAAAGTAGTTTTAATGTATTACTTATGCATTGTAATGCACCTTATAATGCTTTGATCTTGTAATGAGTTATATTACCTAATAATCCTTAATCATACATTGTTACATCTTGTAATGAGTTATTCAAGATGTTAGTAAGATGTTACATTATGAATACCTAATAATGCTTAATACATTGTTACACATTTATATTTAGACATTTAGCAGACACTTGTATCCAATATCCAAATAAAAAGAAACCAGAATAGAAAAAGAATAGACCTTTTGTTGTTGTTGTTGTTTGATAATTGTATAATAAGTAAAAAGAATAGATTGAATAGAAAAAGAATAAAGAATCTAGTGTTAGTAAATTATAATGCATTTTAACCTTGGTTAGTGTTTGGTTACAGCATACCTATGAATCCCTTTACAATACATTATACATAAAAGCATGTTATACATTTTGAAATATTCAAAATTCACAAGTTTAAAATCAGTAAGATTTTTAATGTTTTCTAAAGACGTTGTTATGCTCATCAAGACCATATTTATTTGATCAAAACTACAGAAAAATCAGTAAAATTATGAAATATTATTTTTTAAAAAATCAAAAAGTTTTCTATTTTAATATTCATTTAAATATAATGTATCCCTGTGATGGCAAAGCTGAATTCTCAGCATCATCACTCCAGTCTTCATTGTTACTTTCATGGTGCAAGATGAATGGCGTGCGCAGATTGAAGAGGAGCGGAAACGTGGATGAAAACCCAGACATTTATTTAAACACACTTGGAAAACCACGACACGAAATGAAACACGGGCAAGAAAACAAGGACATTGTGCACATTCAACAACCGACAAGGAAAACTCAAAAGACACGGTTTAAGTACACAAGGAAACAAGAGGGAAACTGGGAACACCTGTGAAACACAGCTGGGATAAAAATCAACTAATAATTACACAGACAGGAAACTCCAAATAAAGGTAAAACATGTGAACACAGAATTAAATCAAAACAGAAAGACAAGACATGAGACAAGACATGAAACAAAACCCGAAACCGTTACAGTCACATGATCCTTCAGAAATAATTCTGGGTCCCACTTTATATTAAGTGTCCCTAATACCTGTGTACTTCCATAGTAACTAGATGTGTATCTAGTATGTAACC
>JAUMHE010000062.1:688070-708429 GCA_032359235.1 Enteromius mattozi
GTTATAAAGTCAGAATTGCGAGATATAGTCAGGATTGTGAGATATAGTCAGAACTGCGAGTTATAAAGTCAGAATTGTGAGAAATAAAGTCAGAATTGCGAGATATAGTCAGGATTGCGAGTTATAAAATCAGAATTGCAAGAAATAAAATTGCAATTGTGAGTTATAAAGTCAGAATTGTGAGATATAAACTCCTAATTCTAAAAATATATCAGTCTTTTTTTTCTACTCATAATTGGATTTTATATCTCACAATTCTGAGAAAAAAGTCAGAATTGTGACTTTATATTACACAATTGTGAGTTACAGTATAAAGTCAGAATTGCGAGATATGAAGTCAGAATTGCGGGATATATAGTGGCAATTATAAAGTTATTATAAAGATATAAAGTTCAACTCATAATTGGACTTTGTATCTCACAATTCTGAGAAAAAAGTCACAATTGCGATTTTATATCACACAATTGTGAGTTATAAAGTTAGAATCCTAAGATATATTATGTCTTTTATGTCAATAATGTCTTTTTTTTTCACTTAATTGTGACTTTATATCTCACAATTCTGACTTTATAACTTGCAATTACAAATTTATATCTCACAGCTTTGTATCACGCAATTCTGTTTTTCTCAGAACTGCGTAACACAATTCTTAACCAATACATGCTACAATAATAATAATAATAATAATAGCTCATGTTAATATTGGCATTTACTAATATGTTATTAAACTCAAAACTTATTTTAATACTATTTCATGAACTTGACATAAAATCAACTAACAATGAATAGTTGTATTTTTACATAATTTTAACAAAGATTAATACAAATGTAATAATCATTGTTAGTTAAGATTAGATAATGCATTATTAAAGAAAACTATTTTATGAACAACTGCAATGTGATATAATTTTTATGACATTTAAAAAGGGACAAAAAGTTAATTCTTAAAAAGCAAAAATAATTGAATGGTTTACATAATAATGTTACATGATAATGTTACATACCTCATGGTGGTATTTGTTGCATTTATTTATTGTTTTAAACAAAAAAAATACTAAAATAGTTTAATGTAACAGTAATCAGAATCAAATACAACATTTCAAAATGGAATACAGTGTAACAATGCAACTTTCAAGCATAAACCTAATTATAATGATTTTAAATTTAAATTTAAACTTAATTTAAAGATACATTCAGTATCAGTTTTGCTTAAAATAAATGCATGTTGTAAGGATGTTTAGGTATCTGTACCGAAAAAAAAAAAAAAAATCTGATTAAGAAAATGTTTGGTGTAAATATGTGATAGATAGAAATTGGTTTACAGCTGGGGTAGGAGGTTTTTGGGAGGCCTTTGGGAGTCCAGCTGTTAGTCCTATAATGTGTGGGTGGTCCCAGACATCCATGCATACATCACTAGCACCAGCACTCCACAGCGTTAAGATTGATGTACATTAAATCAGACACAGATCCATGTAGCGGGTGTCTATAAGGTCAGCTACTCTTCGCTTTAATCACAGAAGTCCCAGTCTATATTAAATATAATATACTATGTAACATTTTAGACATTCTAACAGTTAGTAACTTTGCAACTACATGTCACTAGCAGTCATTAGAGTAGTAATAGGCTGTCTGCTAAATAACTTCTAACACTTTATTTTGATGGGTTCACAACATACAACACACTGGGTAACACTTCATTTTAAGGTGCCATAATACATAGTAATTACCTAATTAGATACTTAGTAGTAGCCATTGTACTTACATGAAATAAAATGTACTAACTTTTCTGAGTGGGCACAAACTGATACTGAGCAGAGTGACCTTCAAAGTAGTCTTGCAGTATGAGTAACAGCTGTTTCCACTCACCACACGACCCAAACACAATGAGATGGGAAATGGCACTGAGAGGACACCTGTTCTTCACAGGGACAAGAGAAATTCAATTATAAAGAGTCATCCAGGGTGGATATGTGAAATATTAGAAAATAAAATAGTTTTGTGTGTCAGGACTGCTTATGCTGAAGAAGATTTTTCCACACTGAGTTCAGGAGTTTGGGAAAGGTATAACATAATGTACAGGGGTAAGGATGGGGTTGAACTTGTCCTTGAACCAAATTGCGAAAGCAGCCTTGGGATCATCAGCTGACCTTATAATTAGAATTTGGTAAAGGTTGGGTTATTTCTTAACCCTGCACTTTTAAGAGTGTAGAACAAAGATAGATCCTCCTCACAATGACAAGAAGAATCCATGAGAAGAATGCAGACTGTGAAGAGATTACCCAGAGGAGCAATGAGGCCATTCTGCTGTACACAGCTCATGGCACTGGAGAGCCTGTGCTTGAAGTAGTTAGTGAAAGGGTGAGTCATGCACAGTGTCTAAATCTCTTTGCTTGATTATAAAAAGTACTAAATTTGATATAGTATGCATAATGTGTTTTGATGCTTGGTCAATTTCAGCACACATACATACAGGTACATATTGCCAAAGCATTGCACATAGCAAAATAGAAACAAACAAAATATATAACACATCACAAATACAAATATATGGATACATAAATACATCAATATATGTGACCCTGGAGCACAAAACCAGGACAGGGACATTTGCAGCAATAGCAAAAAATACATTTTTACAAAATACAAAATTATAGATTTTTCTTTTATGGCAAAAATTAGAATTTTAAGTAAAGATCATGTTTCTTGAAGATATTTTGTAAACTTCCTACCATAAATATATCTAAACTTAATTTTTTTATTAGTAATTTGCATTGCTAACTTCATTTGGACAACTTTAAAGTCATTTAAAGTAGATTTTCACATAGTTGTATCTCAAATATTGTCCTGTTCTAACAAACCAAACCATCAATTGAAAGCATGGAATTTCAGATGATGTATAAATCTCAATTTCAAAAAACTGACCCTGATGTGGTCCATGGTCATTATATTATATTGATTTTTATTTCTAATAAATTTTATATCTCCATTTTCATAAAATAATCATTTAAAAGTCTATCACAGTATGAACAAAAGTATGAAAAACTGTTACTGTAATAATAAGGAATGTTTTTTGAGCAGTAAATCAGCATATTATAATGATTTCTAAAGGATCAGTGAAAAATGGAGTAATGATTGCTAAAAATGTCAATTTTAACAGATTTATTTATTTATCATTATTATTATTATTATTATTATTATTATTGCATTGTTGATTGATGAAATAAATGCAGACTTGGTAAGAAGGAAAAATCTTTCTGACCCCAAATATATATGTATTGTATGCCGAGGTGGGAGCAAGTGATTGTTTTGCTAGTGACTTCACAGTTCATTTTCATGTGATATGAGGTATAGACTATTTTTGTTATTTATTTTATTTTATAGATTTAAAAACCTAATGTCAAAAATTAGCTGGCAGAGCCATAAAAGCCAAAAATGAGACTTGAGTCCACAACCCTAAGTGAATGGACAAACCAGATCCATCAAAACAGTCAAGACACAAGAAAAGAACATTAAATTTCAGAGAGTCACAGTAACATAGCAACACAATAGGACATTATGTATTGCACAATAATGCAGGCAAACCACATTTCACAGCCTCATATGAACAAACGTATTGTAACATTTACAACTTCTGTTACATTCTGGACAAAAATATCCTCAGCACAATCTTTTTTGAGTGATCCAGTCATTTAGTCAGTGACCCTGAGTGCAGTAAGCACTGAAACCATCTTTAGATAGAGACATGACACCCATGCTTCACATTTCTCATATGTGCTGATGGGAAAGTGAAGTAATGCACTCATTTAAAAAGGGCAAGAAAGAAAGAAATACTGACTCACTTGTTTTCAGACCCTTCCCTCTTATAGCAGATGTTGTTAATTACACAAGCGTGTTTGACAAAGAGTTCAGATTGCACTGTTTTCAACTCAAACAACTCTCACACAATTATTCTGCCAAGGATTGTGTGCATTGGCACCTGGTTTCATCTGCGCTATTGTTTGGTTTGTTATTAGCCGCTGTTTTCTCAGCCTGTGTATGGGGAGAGCAGTTCCTCACCGGCTTCATGACCACTAAATATACGCTCCCCTGGTAATTTTGCAGCCAGTGAGAGAAACTCACTTCCTGTGCCAGAGTCTGAATGACTCTGTTTTGCAGATTTCGTTCAAATGGTGTTTTTTTCCCTGCTGTATTACAGGTGCCTAGCTCGGACATACAGTATGCATTATTAAAATTAGTTGTTTGTTAACATTAGTTAACAAACATGAATTAACAATTAACAGTATTTTTATTAACAGACATTAACAAAGATTAATAAACAGTGCAATAAATGCATTGTTAATTGTTTGTTCATGTTAGATATGTAACAGGGCTGACGAGATGCACGGATCCAAGTGCAAGGCTTTACTAAGAAACATGGTCAAAAAACAGGCAGGGTCAAAACAATGGCAAACATGTATAGAAGAGGAAACCAGAGAGCAGTCTGAAAAACAAGCGATGGTCAGTCCACGGAAAAACATAATCTAATGGGGCAAGACAGAGAGATAATCCAGGGGAGCGAGCAATAATCCAAACGAGGAACAAACTGAGTTCGAAACAGCAGGCAAAGGGTTAATCCAAAATTACACAGGCAAAAAGTCTAACAACGGGAAAGGCGCAATAATAACTAAACTATGGAAACTAGGAACTGACACATGGACACATGACTAAGAAAATAAGAAACTGGCTTCATAAAGCAACTATCACTAGGAGAGTGACAAACGCAGAACAGTATTGAGGAGACTAAACAGAAAATAAACACGGAATGGCTTGGTAAAGTAGCTAAGAGACTAGGAGAGTGCTAAACGCTAGAAAATACTCAGCGGTGAGTGAGAGAAAGTTCAAGGCTTATGTAGCGTGTGTTTGACTGGATGCAGCTGTGTAATCAGGTGAGTGTGTAATTGAATGCAGGTGAAACCAATCTTTGCAATGGAAATGTTAATGTATGGGAAATGAAGTCCAGTGTGAGGTGCAACAGTAATGTAGTGCAAAACTCCATGTGGTGAGCGGGTGACCTCTGGTGGAAAGTGAACTGAAATTTATAACCTGGATTTGTGACAAGTTAATACATTAACTAATGTTAACAACTGACACCTTATTGTAAAGTGTTACCCAATTTTTTCTTTTTTTTTCCCATACTGCAATAATAAGATTTTCTGTATTTTCTTAGGTTGGAAAATCTTGCAAAAAGATCAACAAATGCAACTAATACTACCAAATGCATGCTTATTACCATGTATATTACTAATTGGCTGTTTATTAGTACTTGTTAGGCACATATTAATTCCTTATTCTGCATAACCAAATTTTATCCCTTAACCTAACCCAATACCTAACCTTAACTACTATCTAACTAAGATCTTTCCCTCAATAAATTCCTAATTTGCTGCTTATTAATAGTTAGTAAGCAGCAAATTAGGAATTTATTGAGGGAAAGATCTTAGTGGAAAAGTGAATGTGTGTTCCCTAACCTAAAGTGGTACTGGAAATTGTGTTTTTCTTTCTTATTTACTTCCTTACTTTCAGGTAATATTCGACATAGCTCTGAGGTAAAAATGTGACTTGGACATGTTTAAGAAAATTATGTGATTTAGCAAAAATAAAGTAAAGATAAAGAACAAGAAGAAAGTAATTAATTTAATGTATTCCAGCAATGTTTATTTGGAAAAATAGGAAATGAAGTGAAACCTGATGTCTGCAAAAACATGTAGGTCTGCATCTATTTCAGTTTGCCAGCTTATCGTTTCAGCAAATAGCATAACAGTGCATCTGCTGTGTTGTTCACAGCACGTTATCTGAAACTCAACTTTACATAAGCTCTCAGCACACAGACGCTGATAAAGAGGTCTCTCAGCAGAAAAGAGGGCTTCCGATACAATGCCACAGTTCTTCCTGTGTACACACACAAGACTCATCAATATCCTTTCCACTCTCTGAGTCAATATTAGCAGGGAGGTATTTGGCCTTGGTATTATTGAAACACCTCCGGTGGGGTGGGCAAGTGCCTCAACCCTGTGTGTAGATCCTGGCATATGGAGTTCACACACGGTGTTCGCTCTCACACAGTGTGTGTGTGTGAGCTGCCTTGTTGGTGTCACCTTGGCTTCCATCCCAGGGACACAGCATAGGCTGTTCAGCACTGTTTACCCAACTGCACCCCTGGACCTCACAAAACTCTTGAAAATTGAACTCTGTTTCATACCTGCACATAAACACACACATTCTCATGACTGAAATGCAAGGACATATTCGGCCAAAATGACGAATAAACAGCCAAGAATGTAAGAGACCACCGTTCCATCCTCAATGCCAACATGTACGTAATTCACTGTGAAAATGAAATCAAAATTTAATCTATTTACCTCGCTAATATTTGTTTTTATTTAATATTGTAAATTATTATTCTAAACAAATAGTGTTCTTAATAACAATCTTCATTTTAACATTCCTTTATGTTTTGCATTTAGGGTAACACTTTAACTAGTAACTAGTTACTTGATATATCACAAGAATATTAGGCATTTATTAGTAGTAACTAATCACATATTAAGATATTAAGGCTTGTTTTCCAATATAAAAAAAAATGGGTCACACTATATATTAGCCCTTAACTACTATGTACTTAAATAAAAAAATACATACAATGTACTTGTATTGTGTTTATATTTTATTGCAAAACACAGCCACACTTTATATTAGGTGGCTGTAATTACTGTGTACTTACTTAGTAGTTAAGGCCACCTAATATAAAGTCGGACCCAAAACATTTTAATGGCTATTGAGGTGGGATATGGGTAAGGTTAGGTACTGGACAGGTTTAGTGGTATGGGTAACAGTGTAATTATAAATGTAATTACAGAAATTAATTACTTATGTAATTACAAAGATATTTTTTAAAAATATAAGTACAATGTAAAAACATGTACCTACACAATACGTGCATTGTATCAAATTATTAATTGAAATGTATGTACATAGTAGTTAGTAGGACCAAAAATTTTGTTCCATTTAAAGTTTCTTTTTCTTATCACTTGGACAGATAGATTTGTTCTTGTTTTAAACATAAACCAACTTTATTTATTTTGATAAATCTTTTGGAAAACAAGACTTAGGGCCAAATTTACTAACAGCTTACACAGGCGAATCTTCTTTTGATGTTAAAAAAACTACTATCAGAATTTACTGAAAACTAGTGATTAAAAAGTGTGGACAGTCTTTTTTGTGGCTGACATTTTTTGGAGTGTTCCTTTCTGACACAAAATGTTTGAAAGTCTATTTAACAAGGTTTATGGTAGTCGGTTTGCTTGTATTTGTGCCATTACTTAACCCCCATAAGACATTTTAGCTTAAAATGTGTGTACAAATCACCAGAAAGAAGTTTGTCGTTTCATGGAAAGATCAAATTATAAAAAAAAAATTAAAAATAGGCATGTATGAATCACTGAAAAAAATAAAAAATAATTATAATAATAATAATAATAATAATTGTAAAGAAGTAACTAAAACTGTTTGTTTGTTTTTACTTTTTTATTATTTATTTCTTATTTGATTTTATTGGCTGTGTAATGCAACACATATATGTTTTATGCTATAGCATAGCATGGCTTCCTCTACAGTCAATTTTCTCCTGAAAGGTCAACCACTGTCATGGCAGAGCAACAGTTGAAGGGTGTGTTTCTGACATATACCTTGAACCTCAAACCATGTATCCGCCTGAAGCCACTTGACGGATTGCCCAAGATGCTTTCCATTTGACCTCCCCATCAGCCTGAAGAGGGCAGCCTGGGAGATGGCTCTCCTGGGTGTCAGCTGTGTTGAGAGAGCAAGGTCACACCTGCAGGTGCCTGGCGGGGTGATAGATGATGTTTCTTTAAACTCCAGAGAGCACGCTTCTTAGGGACCGGCTGTTTACTCTCTCTTGAAGTATAATGGGCTCCTTTGAAGGGGCAGAACTTGGGGAAAATACCGCTCGATTAGTTAATGACATGTTGGGCTTAAATCAAGCATAATCACCATTAGCCACTCAGGCAGCTCACATCAGCTGTGGTATTTCCTACTATTGGCAAGGCTGCTTTTAATAGCTTTGCTCACTGTGCAGGAAAAACAGGAAAGGGGTTGAGAATGTGACAGTTGCATTGCCAGTCCTCATTTAGACCTCTTTATACCGATCTGGGCCTGAATCAGCATTTGCAGATTTGATTCTTTTCTGCAATGTGTGGTTTTATTGTTAGCCGTTCTGATTGGTGCTGAGAAGGTCTTAAGCAGGAATAACAGCTGCTGTAGACTTGATTAGCTAGTCTTCTAGCCAAATTGAGGTGGTATGTCTCTTTTGATGGTTTTATCGGGCTTTATATGTCGTTGGCCAGCAAGCCTTTGTGGAAAAGAACTGTGCTTAATTGCACTGAATGTGCTCTTGTACCTGCAGAAAATGTACTGTAAATTACAAAAAAGGCCACTTGAGTGTACTTAAAGAGAGCGCACACAAAAAAATAGTTTCTTGACACAAGTGGACTTTTGTGCATTTGCAAGTGCATTTGAAATCATCATATTTTAATAACCTTTCATTCTGCTTTAAAGAAGAGTTTTTATTTTCATATAATTATGAAATTATATATAAAGTCCTGGATCAAAAAGCACTCTTGAAGGGATGGTTCACCCAAAAATAAAAATTCTGTCATCACTTACTCACCCTCATGTTTCTTCACCCTGTATGAATTTCTGTTTTCTGTTGAACACAAATGAAGATATTTTGAAGAATGTTAGGAACCAAACATATATATATATATATATATATATATATATTTATTTATTTATTTATTTATCTTGCTTACCCCAGTGTTTCAGTGGTATTGTTTCTTATTGGTCAGTTGGTTTTTAACTCTGTTCTATCAAATTTTGTTCCTAGTGTATATAAATTGATACAAATCCAATGTTTCAACTTCTTTCAAAGTCTCTTTCAAAGTGTAAATTTGTTTCGCAATAGTAAAAATATCGCTAAACCCATCTGTTTGATAAAACTGAAGAGTCATTACTAATTATTTGGATGGATGAGCGGATAGAAAGATCGATGGTTGGATGGAAGAATGCATGGATGGATGGATGGGTACGGTGGGTATATTTGTCTCCTCTAATGGACACATGGGGCCTGCCACCTTGGTCATTTTGGCATCTCTCTGATGATTGATTGGTCTTCTAGAAGATCATCTCTGCACTCAAAGCAATGAGTTTAGTTCATCCAAAAATGAAAATTCTGTCATTTACTCACCCTGATGTCATTCCAAAATTATATGACTCTCTTTCTTATGTAGAACACAAAGGAAGATTTGCCCAAAAAAATTCCACAAAAAGAAATTACACAAGACAGTGAGACCATTTTAAATTTGTGGTGGCTTTTAAGCATGTAAAGCCTGATATCTTGAGAGTTCAGTTGGCAGCATTGAAAATAATTGATCTATCAACAACTAATGCTTACTCCTTGTTTAATAGATGTTGACAAATGTAGGACAGAAAGTATTGCTACTATAAAAACACTGAGGGATAAAAGAGTTTATTAAAAATGGCATAATTGAATTTAAACCAGTTTAACAAAGCATCTCCTATGCCAGCGACAAGTGCTTTTGTTCCAGTTTCACTCCATCTCTGTTTAAGTCCACTTGTGTTTGGCTTGTGCCCCCCACTAGAGCACCACACCAGAAGCATACGGCACCATGGAAACCCTGTGTCTCCGAGGTTAAGCAACAGAGTGAAAATAATGCTTCTTTTGTATCAGTCTGGTTACCGCAGTTTCCTTGCTGGGCTACTTCGAGCTTCCTGATGTGAGGATCATATTAGTCCATGGAGTGAGCCTGCACTGGGACAATGAGACTCCACTGAGAGGCAGCCCAGTATTTCAGAACAGGTAATGGGTGTAACGATGTCTGCCATGTCAATCAATTATCTCTTTTCTTCAAGTCCTGCTCACAGGCAGCATAAATTACCCCACATTCTTGACTGATAATAGGGAGGCAGCGCTTATGTATTCCTGGAAGAACACATTTCGACCACACGTATGCTCTATTGTGCTCGGTTTTCACGCTCGCTACGCTACCAGGATCATGATAATTTGCTGTTTTCTGAAAATTATATGTTTTACATTGGCAAAAACTATTAACCTTGGTGCAGATGTTTCGTTCATTCACTCATGCTGCCTGTCGTCCCATATGGTTATTATTACGGACCGTAGTTACACAACAACTAAAAAAATAAATAAATACAGCACCACAATGTTGACACAGGTCTATCAAAACAACATTTTCATGAAACGGGGGCTAAAAACAGCTTTGACGCTTCATAGCGTTCCACTACAACAGCACCAAACACCAAAGGTGACATAAAATAATAAGTGCGAAAATATTTAAAACATGTGTTTATTTGTGTCAAGCAGAGAAATGAACTGGCCAAAAGCAAAGCATTCCCTTCAGACAGAGTGTATTAAGCTTCATAATTAAATGACGATTCGCTTTTCCTCCATTTCCTTAAGGGGCTGGGGGAGGGGGGCATTCACATGACTCTCGTCAGTGTCTAAAGAGTGAATGGAGTGACAGGCAGAACACAATAAACCCCAACCCTACTCTACTGGCTCTACTGGCTCCCAGAAAATTGCATCAGTCTCCTCCCATGGTTTAAAAAGAGGAGAACAAAACTGTCACTGCTCTTTTTCGGTTATCTCAATGCTTTCTCTTTGGCTTGGCGCTCGCTCTGGCCTTCCTCGGGAGACTGACCGTGTCTTCAATCAATCAGGTTCTTAGTGAAGGGTAGCAGATGTCACCAACACTGGGGCACCAACTCGGTGACCCGCCCCCCGAACCGCACACATCTCTCTCCTCTATTGATCAGGAGACGCACAGAGGGAGAGGGCGGATTTTAAGATGAGCGCCTTTGTGCGTCTACAGTTTCATCTCCTGCAGGGCGTGTGCATGTGCACATGCTTCAACGCTCGTGCTGAAAGACTTGGGGCCCGTCTTGCTCTTATTCACACGGTTGGGCCCCATCATCACGCTCGTGAACAAATCCTCGTCTTTAACCACTCTCTCTCGTAAACAGATGCACTGTGACCAATCAGAGTGGTGCAGGCCACAACTGAGGGTGTGAACATATTTAGCTTCTGTTTCAAAGGAGCTGCAGCCATTCAAGCCACTTTTACACACGCTTTGGGTCACTTCAACAAAGCACCATGGGATTGGATTGGATACAGTCAATATGGAGCCATGTTGTACACAGAGTTTGAACCAGGCCTGTCAGGGATACAATGAAGTGAGCATCTCTAAATGACAAGAAGATGACGATGGAGGAGGCTACAGAGATTACGCTGATACACCTAATTAGAGCATGAAAATCCATTTCAAGGGGAAAGTCAGTGGAAGGCCGAGATGAAAAGGAACAAGGATAGATTAGTGTTAGGCCGGAAACATGGCTAATATGTGCGAAAGCCCTAAAGAATCCCTTTTGACTGATCTCTCTAATTTTTTTCAGTTGTAATCCAACCCCGAACCCCCCCTCCACCAACCCAAAAGGAAAACACCAAGATAAATGTGTGTTTATCTATGTCAGGCAACTTGGCATGTCTGCTTTGCTGCTAAAGTGTCTCTCCAGAAGCCTGCCTGCCTACATCAGTAACAAGATTGTTTTGAGTAAACACTCAACACATCTGAAAACACATCTGAAAAGCACTCCCAGATGTTGCCGCTGCTGTCATTGCCTTCGGGCGCTTCAGAATAAGGCGAGCCATTGTATCTCAGGTGTGCCACTTTTTCAAGCGTGTGAGTTAAATGCTTGGGATTAATACCTCGTGAAATCCATGAGTGCATTTCCATGAAGGGTGAAGAGGACTTTTCCCGCCTTGTTTCTAATGAAAGAGGAAAAACTGTGGCCGAAAAGATATACAGATTGAAAATCTGCCAGCTGTAAGATGTAGAGCAAGTATTTATGACTCTGCACTATTTTGGGGTCATTAATAAAATAAGAAAAAAAGTTATTTTATTTATTTATTTATTTATTGGTGAAAATTTGCTTCATTTGAGTTTACTTTTTAAACTGTTTAATTTCTCTGATTTTATTGAAAGGACACTGCAAAATTTATTCAGTATTTCCTTCATTGTCAAATTTGTCAAATTAAATAAAATTAAAAACATACCATACAGATACATTTTCTTTTATGATCTTGGGAACCTCTAGGGGTACAACAACTTGTCACTGGGGCAGCACTCTAAAAGGAACATCTTTGTACCTCATTTAGCAATTTTCTTATTGTGTAAATGAATGCATAAAAATGAACTTAGCATGGAAAAATATATATAATGTCAAAGACAAAAACATTAATATTAATATATTAAGTTCACTTAAAGTAATTCATATTTTTGTTCTGTAATAGTTTTATGCCTATTAAATGTAAAAAAAGAAAGAAAAGAATATATTGATAATTTAACATTTTAATGTTAAGCATGATTATTTTTTAACCGACTAACAGTGATTGTATATACACATATATATATATATATATATATATATATATATATAAGCTATGTTGAGTTAATGGTCATGAATTCCCCCTCCTTGTCACTGATAAATGGCATGGGGCAGCAATCTTCTGCTTCCATGAGTAGAATGCCATACCTATGACTGTTTATGCCAAACACATGAGCACGCTATAAAATAATGAGGCATGCAGCAACGCAGGCATTGTTCATGTGACAGAAATGCTCTTGAAGGGTCTAGCTGTCCACCTCTTAATGTTATGCATAAAGCCTCATTTGTCCCTGTGGCTTACTACTTTACAGCGCCTGCCACCTGTTTGGGTGACTGTGAGCTCAAATCCTGCTTAGAACAAACCAGCAGAAAAAAAAAACAACATGCTACAACCTCTGATACAGAAAACAAAAAATGTAGAATCTTTCACAGGTCGAAAAATAATTAACATTTATCAAGTGAAAATACATTCTCTAGTGGGGAGAGAAATGTAGATTGCTCCACTTATCATGCATCAGCCCTCTTTTCTAATGAGTGTTTATTATACGTCAGCAGCAGTGTGTGGAATAGCAACATTTGAAATTTAGGAACTGGCTCTCTTTCAATTCATGAGTTGGAATTTTAATGGAAAATCAAATTGGAATTTTAACTGCAGTGACATTCACTGAATTGTGATTTTAAGAGGAAATTATAACACAGTCATACAAAAGTGGAACTTAATTGGTCTAAAACATTTAGCGACGAGGCTTAAATAATTACATAATTAATCGCTACCTATTCCCTAACACTGAATCTAGAGCAGTGCTTCACAACCTTTTTGACTTTGAGTCCCACAAAATTTCACACAAAAAGTCCTCTGGTGTTTCTGCTGTAATTATGACAATTAAAAGTTATTCTCTTCATAAAAAGAAAAGTAGGATAAAAGTAGATATCAAAATAATGATTCATTATCATGATTCTAGATTAAATTTTTCTCAAATGCTTCCACATTTATCCTTCGCATTCAATACTTTTTCATTAATTTTTAACTTTAATTAACACATATCTTAGTCATATAACAGCACAAACTGCCTTCCACCATTTTTTAGGCAACTTCAAAAAACTTACAAAGACAAATAATGTATTGGTGAACATTGAAGTACCCCTATTATGGGTTATTAAAGGTTCATATTTTGATTTTAGCAGTGCATGCAAGGTCAAAAAACACCTTTTTTTTTACCTTATTTGTTCAACAACTCCCAAATAATTTGTTCAACTATTTATTTCTTCAAACCCCTCTGGTGATTGGTTGATTTGATTTAAATCCTTTTTAGCTTTCAATGCTCCAAAAGTGGCTCCTAGTGGCAAAGAATGAATTTGCATTTTCATTCAGACCAACGCGAAAATCAAGTTTGGTGGGCTGGCAATATGCTAATGTTTCACTTTAAAGTCAACATAAAACGGCTTGGGACTGGTTTTAAAAACAACTTGTCGACTCTTTATTTTAAGAGACAATAACTTTATAAAGGGTGCACTTTCAGATTTAAAACTTTGCAGGATGTTTTCATTCATTTAGAGCTGTGTTACAAACTGAATGAAAGGTCATTTTCGAAAATCCACAATAGGGGTACTTTAATATTTGACTCAAATCGAATAATTCATTGAACTAAATATTGATGACAGACAAATCTGAAACATTGATTGATTTATATTACATAAAACATACCTCATGTTGTATGTTACCATGCTTATGGTTAATTCTGGGACAAAGTAAATGTGTAATTGAAAACTACACTTCGTGCAATTCATTGAATTAGGTCAATTCCATTGCAGTTCTATATCCTTAAAATCAAATAAAAATGTAGCATTATTGTTTTGAACCCTGCTGACTTATGCTTTTTCATTGATGGTATAAAATAATGAAAGCTGTCGAAGGCCGGGTAACTGAGAAGGTGAAGTGATAATGCACAAAGCCTTCTCTTCAGCTACTGATCTTATTGAACAAGTCTAGATCAACAAGGTATTAGTCTCTAAAGAGCATGCTTTGGGAAGTGTATTAATGCCACCGCACTCTGTAAAGGGATCACTGAATGGTGACTTTTCATGTAATAGAGTTTGGTCTTCATGAGACTAATCATAAGTTGAAGAGGCACCTCAATATGCAAAGCCTTTCTGGTCGAGTTTTTTGAGAGGGATTGGAGGGATTGAGTCAAGTTGCATCTGTCAAAAGAAGCAGAAGCTCACATAAACAGCTCTAAACAGTTTTGCTCATCAGTCAACAGCTGAGACGCTTCGACTTGATTCATTTTCTCAGCTGTGAAGATTTGTCCCCTTATAATTCAATTATTTCTCATTCAATCACGCTCCATTAGGTCACGATCACTCCCAGCTCGCCTCGTTACCGCAGGAAACACAATCAGGGTGATTCGGTGGTGACAATCTCAATGCTTCACTTTGAAACGACTGCTTGTGTGTTTGGATACATTTCATTATGTGACATGGCACATCATAATACTCTCTCTGCAGGCTGCGCTGAATGATAGAATACTTCTTATTCACTAAGTAGAACGAGCTTTCATGGCATTAATGAGAATGTGATGCCTGATATATGCAGCAGTGTCGCCTTACATATATAAAAGACAGCAATAATTTATGTTTATTAGTGAAACGATCTCAAATTAGTACAAAAAAGCATAAATGAAATGATTACGGAAAAGCTCAATCTTAGACTGGGTAGAGTTCTACGTTTCCATTCAGCCAGAGGCTTTTACAGCATGTGGAAAAAGCAAGCATCTAAGGAACATTACAAACCGTGAGTTGACCAGAACTACGCAGAGCAGCTGTGATTGGCTGAGCTTAATCATCCCTCTGCTCCTCCTGAACCTGATGCCTGATAAAACAGGTACAAATAATTGCACACTGGACCTCACTTTGAGTTTGGGACACGTTTTCCATAATTGCCTCATCCCTTATAATCCCTGTGTTGTGTTTAATCCCTTAATTTTTTTTTATAGACGTTATAATAATTATCATTTAGGAGCAGATAATTACAGAAACCAGAAAACAGAAAAGCAACTATTGCACACATGATTCACATGCACACAGGTTTGCACTACAAGTGTGTATTGGCCTTCTATAAAAGGAACAAAAACTGCAAGCACAGCAATCCCATTGTGGAAAAGTTTCATGTAAGTTAAAAAAAAAAAAAAAGTCTGTGTACAATGTAATGATCAAAAGCTGCAGGTCACTCTTTGAATGTTGACTTCGACAAATTCAGTGAGCAAGAAAATAAATCTGAAGAAACGCAGAGTCTTTATGAGTGCAGGTCAGGGGTCTGTAAAGTAGGTGTTTAACTGTAGGAACAACAGTCTAAGAAGTTCAGTCATTTGGAGTCATACAGGCTTGTCATGAACACTTACTGCCCCTGGCCTTTACTCCTATATGGTCAGAGCTCCAATTTAAGGCTACATGGGTGTTTCTTTGCTTCGTGCTAACTTACTACTATTGCTCTGTATTTTTCTGCAATTACTAACTTGAAAGGAGAGAATGAGAGTAAGGCCAATAAAAAGGGTACATTTTCGAAAACTTTTATATCTGAACATACAGTCATTACATTTCTTAACATATTGAGTAAAACAACAACACAGACAAATGAGCATATTTTAGATTCTAGGGGTTTCTTCATCTTATTTCTTTTTTCTTTTTTAATTGGCAATCAATTCAACTACATTTGGGTCTCATTTTACATTTATTTTTAACGAACAAATACCATACAAGTGCCATCTGACATAATTTTTTTAAACTACACAAATTGCTAAGTACTAGATTTGATGGATTTCCACACTAAAGAAACATTTGCCCTTTAATAAAGCCACAGAAATGGATGTGATCATTTGAAATGTGACAACATTTAAAAAGACGGGGAAAATATCACAAGTTGACACCCTCATATAAGCAAATTGTCAGTCCCTCACTGAGCAATGGCTAACATTAGCTCTTTATTTTAATCCTGTTAATTTTCTTGACATTGTGAAAATAACTCTATGATTACTTTTGTTTTTGGCTCTTTGCTGTCAGATGTGACAGTGTAAAACCAAATGGGAGAGGTGGAACAAGACTAGGGCATGAACCATGCTGGACTCGAACCCAGTTACCCTAAAAGTGCAACGTCTCCTTTCATGCTGAAAGCACTACTTTCATTTTTCTCAACGTCTTGCTTACCAAGTATAGAAATAATAAGTGCCCAATTATGCTAATATACAACTTTGTGATCTCATTTTGGGGGTAGAATACATTTACATGATTTAAAAGTTCAAAAACGCATCATACTGCATACACATTGCTGCAGCTCCTCTCTCTTTGAAGCCCGCCTTTCCGAAACCACAGTCTACTCTGATTGGTTAGCTGACCCAGTCTGGTCTGTTTGGTCAAATGCTTAGAACATTCTGTCAAACATGAAACGTCACTTCCCATAATCTGGTACCAGCTCCTGAGGCTTCATGAGCAGCTGTAAACAGTATAAAATCTATGCACAATAGCATAATAGTTGCCCTTTAAATCACATTAAAAGCTCAAAATGACCCATAAATTCCTCATGTCCACGCCCAGCTGATGGCGTGCCACCATTTTCACTCTGATCACGTAGTTTGTATATCAAACCTTGCTTACTGTCCACTTTGAACATACCGCTCCAAAGCATTCCTCTTGGCAAATATAGTAATTTGTCGCATCACATAAACAGTCACAGTATGTAATTTTCCCACATGGCCCTCCTTGTAGCACCAACTACAAACCGACAATTACCAGTCCACACATATACCTCTCTATATATCTGAACCTCAAGAATTCAGCAGTTCAATTCACATATCATACAGTACCTCACCCAGGGGTTCCTTTCACTCATCACTAAGATGATGAACATGGTTCAAAGAGACAGCAACAAAGCCTCTATCTTGAGGCTATCTCAATGAATGCCCAGTAACAAGACACTCCAGGAGAGGAAGCTATTGGTGCAGCCTAGATAGAAAGTAGCGCTATCATGCAAATGGAACACAGTGGCAGAGGTTAGCGAGGTGGGAGACGGGCGGCTGGGAGGCAAATAAAACTCTATTTAATGAGGACTTTTACAGTGACCTTCCACATCAAAGGATCCCCAAGTTAGTCTCTATCATCCAGCAGGCACACAGAGGCTATTGCTCCAGCAGCTAGAGAATTACTACCCCCTCCGTCCAAGTCAATGGACCTCTGACTCCACGCAGAGTTTATCACCTAAATCTGCTCACCCACAGTCACTCTCCCAGCTGCTTGTTTTAGCTATCGACATCTGGACGAGTAAAATCCTCTTAACCTTTTGTGCAGTGGAGGTCAGAAGTGATTTACAGTCTATAGTTAATGCTAAATAACAATGCACTCAGGGATATCAATTTATTACATACACAAAGGCAGTCACTGCATGGATTACAAATCATACACTATCAAGGTGCAAAATGAAATTTAAAAAAAAGACTAGTAGCAATTTTGTCCTCAAATAATAGTTGACTAAAGAAATGCTGTTTACATTAATGATTAATTATTATTTAATAACATTTTTATATAGTTCATTAAATAATTTTAAATAACTTTTATAAACAATATTGTAAATTTAAAAATTAAACATAATTTATTGTAAATTTTGTACAAATTATTTATTTTTGTATTTTTTATGTGATATGAACAGCTACTCCATCAATTCACCTAACAAAAATATGTTATTCAAAGTACTTTTTTGAATGTTTTCTCAAAACGTCCACTTAATGAAACTTTCCATCTTATAATTTTTCAAACATTGTTATTTTGTGTTCTCTTTTTTTAGAAGAATGCTTGTTCGTACTCTGCCATGACATTAGCCAAAGTTGAAAATGCTCCCTGTTGGGATGTTAATCTACAATATCCAATAAAGCGCCTGTACTTTAAATTGAACATAACCAAAATCATTGATTTTCTGCAAAATAGGAGTTGCCTATTTACATGAGTGACAGTCGTTATCTGTGAACTGTCAAAGACACAATCTGAGCAAGTGCCATTGCACAGAGGGATATGTTAAATTTCCACACCTGTGTATGATCTAAATCCTGTAATGTGGAATGTGATTTGACTGGAACTGACATCAATGACAACAGACAGTTGTGTAGTGTGAAAAAAGCAGCAATATGACAACTTTGAAAGTTGGTGTAGTGCATGGACGGCATAAGTCTGATTCAAACTATGAGTGAATTTGAGGCTGTTTCGTTAATAGCTCATTAAAAACATTGTTTAAAAGAGTCTAATCAGTCAAGCTGTGTTCATTTATGGGCAAGACAACATCTGAAATCAACGACGGACAAACAGAAATTTGTATTTTTGTTGCAGTTTAATTTTTAGTCGCAGTCTGGATCACTAATCGTTAATCTACTGCGTAATTTCTTGATGAATTGATAGCTTTTGGCTTGTTGTGGGTTAAATAATGTAATGATAAAACATGTTTATGTGAACTGGTGTCCCATAAGAGCAATGTTTAATGGGGACACTGAAATGAATTGGATATACAGCCCAGAGCTCAAGGTCACATAAAACAACACCCAGGACGTCTATACCCTCACACGAGGTCATAAAAGTTCATAATAGTCAGAGTGCTCTTGACATCATAGCTCTGCTTGAAATATCAAGCTCCTTGCCTCAATAGAAGTCTTTATTAAATCACATTAGGTCCCTATAGCCGTAGACAGGGCACTGCTGTGCTGTACTTGAGTGACCGGCCTACTGCCACAAGCTCCCCGATCTAATTTATAACTGTGTCTACAAAGTCTGAGAATGCAGATGACACACTGAATAATGCTAAAATGAAGAAGTGACTAAAACCTGGAGATATTCATTGCCTTGATCTCAATGGGATACACTGTAAGACAGTTCCAGCTTCTTTGTTCAAAGCCATTATTAATATGACTGCGTTATTGAAGCACCTTTTTATAAATAGGAATAGGTGTTATTCATGTGACAAGCAATTAAAGGACTAAAAAGGGTTCTGGTATTACACTCTCTGCCCATAAAGTGACACGGGTCAAAACACTTATGTGTGACAGCAGCCCGGCATATAAAGACAACCCCCCGTTACGGTACACATCTTCCACACTGAGCACATCCCATCTCTCCGCTGAGGCCTTTGCTTGGTTTTGCCGCAGGAAATGTCTTGGCACACGTAAAGGTCAATGATATCATGTTTAATAAGACCTACACATCAGCAACTCTCAAAACATTGTCAAGTATTACCCAGATCTCTTCCTGTCTTTTTAAAAAAGGGAGCCTTTATGAAAGGCTGTGGCTTTAATGCTAAACAATATCTCAAAACTGACTTTAAATATTTACTTTTTAAAGGGGACCTAACACAGGCAGGTTTGCCCAATCTCATGTTAATCTTGAGTACCTATAGAGTAGTACTGCATTCTTCGTATCTCCAAAAGGTCTTTAGTATTATCGAATTTATAAAAGAAAGATACAGGTGTACGATTTTTTTTTTTTTGGAAACATAGGTCTACTTCCCATGCGAGTCCCGTGCAGTGCAGCCAAATGAAGCGCGTTGATAAGCGCGATCTGGGTCCAGTGTTGCTAACTCTTTTCAATCCAAAGTAGCTAAATTCAGCTTGAAAAGTCGCTAGATGACGTCATACGCCAATTTGCATATTCATTACGTCAGTGCGTCATATTATCTTGCTTCTTAGAGCCCTGCAAGGGCCTCAAATTTAGGCCCGAGCCCGACCCTGGCCCGAGACGCTCAGGCCCGAGCCCGGCCCGTGTCCGACAGCTTGTCAGAATTACGAGCCCGAGC
>JAUMHE010000062.1:708529-740140 GCA_032359235.1 Enteromius mattozi
CAGACAGGCGTTTACCCTCCACACCTCTATGCCCCAGTTCAACCCCACACATGCCTAATGTCACTGACACCGTTATTGGGGGGGGGGGGACAGGAAAAAAATAATGAATGAAAAAATTCATTTACTTAAGTGTAATCCCTGACATAAGATAAATACATTAAAACAAAAGAATAAAACATAATTTTGAAAAAACTATATAATATAGACTATTTTATTTACAATATGAATAATAATAGTAGTAATAATAAAAAAAATTAATAATACTTATGAAAATGACAAAAACACAAACAAAATGACTGCAATTTTAAATAAAGTTAAAATGAAAACAAATTCAAAAACAAAATCTAATTCAGAATGCTAACAGAAACTATAATAAGCTAAGAAAAGTCTATAAAAATATATATATTTTATATATTTTATTATAATAATATATCTCCTTTAATGTCCCATTCTTTTAACCACTATTCATCTCTCACAGTTAAATCTGATACCTAAAAATGGAAAATTGATGTTTATCTGCTTAGCCCCAGGGCATCCAACATGTTTTCAGAGCTAAACGTGCATTATTTGTGATTTTATCATGCTGTGTTCCATTCAAAAGTTTTTTTTATTTCTCCGACTTTCAAACATGGTGTTTCAATTCCCAGCAGAATATATGTAATCAAACTGTATATTCAACAAAGGCCTACATGATTATGATCAGTATCAGTTTGTTTCCTTCGTGATTCTTTAATCACAACACCCCCCCACAGAGAAAGTCAGGGCTCAACGAAGTTTCACTGTAAAAGACTTTATGCTGTTGTTTACATGTACTATACTGTATCTCATAAATATGATCATTCAGACATGACTTGAAGGCATAATGATTGGAGATCTAAACGTTCTTGTGTCCCAACAGAGTATGAAGCTTTTTTTTTTTTTGTAAATAATTTTAGCAAACATTTTTCCATCATCTACTAGCCAACAGCCATTTCCCAGTACACCACAAACTGTATCGACTAAGCGTTCTTCAAAGTCATTTTTGTACAGACTCTCTCTCTCTCTGAAGGATTGTAAGACAAATGCGATATCCCTCATCGCATCATTAGACATGAGGCTGTTTAATTAAACCCTCAAGCAATGCCAACAATAGCCATTACGAGTCTCTCCTCCACCAAGGTTTTAATTAGTCCCTTAGACCCTCTAGTTTTCCAGACTCCTTCCACTCATGAACTGCCTTTCAAAGACTTTCCAAACTTCACTCTGTATGTTCTTGAAACCAAAGCCCCAAAGGTTCCACTGAACAAACAGATGAGTGCCAGCTCGGAGAATAATGGATTCTGGACAGCGTGTTTTACTGCCCTCTGTAGGACTAGGGCGGTTTGCTTCAATATAGACTCTGTCTACCCTGAAAATTACAAAAATAAAAGAGTGAAAGAGAAATATTTATGCAGAGGTTAAGTCTGTGATTTCAGCACCACTAAGGACATCAAAAAGAAATGCTACATTTCTAATATTATAAAAATATAAATTTAGGATTATTTGTAGCATATAACCTTTAAAATTATTACTCTAAAAATAGTACAAACAAAACTCTTAAAACATACCGTTTTCTTACATCTACTGACAATTTCGATCTATTTCTACTTAATCCCACCCATAAAAATGTCCCCTTTCACATTACTTATTTTCTCAATTAATTGACCGCGTTATCGTTAAAATACATCATCCTGAAAAGGTTTCTTTCTGCACATAATGAAACTTAATTTTGTGGCAAAACATGGAAATGAACTGTCCATCATATTGATTACTATATTTATTTGTTTGACCAGTGTCGTTGTGGGTTTTGGTTATTTTGCTGTTGGAAGCATAGACCTTGCAAATAATAGGAACCATCTGGCGAAGTGATATGAAACTGTAATGCGGTCAAAGAGCTGCCTGGAACTATGTATGCCGTGCAGTTCCCTGAAAATAATTGCACACCTTAGAAGGTTTGTCAGGCAATCAGATCCAAACATTCAATGGCCCCGTAGTATATATATATATATATATATATATATATATATATATTTATATATTAGTCAACATTTGAAGTGTATCAGAACCTTTCATCAGTGTTGTCCTAAAACCTAAAACCAATATGTATTCTTGTCTTAGGACAACTTTGATGAACTTTTTTGATCCACTTTAAAAGTTGCAACTGTATATATGTGTGTGTGTTCTTAGCGATTTGCAATTCAAAATGACATATTTTAATGTGTTAGGAGATTTACACTCATGTATAATAATAACATAATAAATACTTATGTGTGTATATATATATATAATATTAGTGCTGTCAAATGATTAATCGCATTCCAAAATAAACATTTTTGTTTGCATAATATATGTAAGTGTTCTGTGTATATTTATTATGTATATACAAACACACACATACAGTAAGTTTTTTGCAAATATTTGCATGTATTTCCATGTCTATATCTATATTCATATTAAATATTAAAATAAATATATAGATATATATATATATAAAATATGAAATATATACATGCATGTGCATTTATACATAATAAATACACACAGTATACATATATATATATATATAATATTTAGGATGCAATTAATCACTTAACAGAACTATTTATTTATTTTAGATGCTAGGTAAACCTTGATTTTGATAGACCACTTTAAACATTCTACTAACAGTAAGTAACTTTGCAACTACAGTACATGTCTAAATGTTCTAATCATAAGAAAGCAATACTAGCAAATGAACTGACGACAAAGAGAGAATTTAGTAGTTTTAATGGGACTGGTATTATGGTCCACATTTCTGATTACGTGACCACAGATATAAAACATACTCAAGATTCAAAAGAAAAAACATAATTATCTTTAAATGCAACGGAATAAAACTTTTTAAAAAATAAAACAATACCTGTAACTTATAATGGGTTTCTTATTTAGTTTGAAACTAGTCACAATCTTGACAAGAATGATGCTACTCAACACAGCATCAGGCAAACAACAGACTTCTTATGCAGTTTCTCAATGAACGTCAATGTTTCACCAGTCAGTTCAATCAAGAAAACCGTATGTGTTTTCCTTTGCGAGGATGCTCAGTAGAGTCTTTTCTTTTCTTGTCCTCTGCGTCAAACAATGCATTCCGGACAAACCGCGACGCTGCATCTTTGTCCAGACGTGCAGCTTTTCTTTTGTCCATGATCTCTTTGACTTTGTTCATGCATGTCCTGATCCTGTCCTGTGAGGTGAAGGACAGTGTTAGCTGCTTCACTTATTCAGTATAAACAACAAAACACTCCTTCATAATACATTTTACCTTCACACGCTGTATTTCTGTTCACAGATTTAATACATGCCTCGGCATATTTGAAAAAATAATTGTAGAAAAAAAGGTTACTATGAATAAGTAAAATGACAAACTTATCCTACCAGTTCTTGTTTAATGCCATGGTCTTTTGGGTTGATTCCTTGTGTCACCAGATACACTAAGGAGGAAAGTTAAATCTTGTCATAACCCGTTTTATTACATAATGTGAAAGTAAAACATAAAGGTGAAAAGTCTTACTCCAGAACATTGAGTTGAGGGCATATGCAGACATCAGATCCAGTTTAGCTCGGTCTAGAGGATCCAGCTGGAATGAGGTAATTAAAAAAAAAAAAAAGTTAAAGAAATAAGTCATTCATACATCATAATGTTCATATAACTCTTGATTTGTGCATTTGCTTTTACATACTTTAAGTAAATTGTCACTTCTGGATACAGACACAAGCGTTTGGACCATATTCTGAACAGAGCTCAAAGAGGACTCAAAATCGTTCAGGTTTTCCTCAATTTCAGTGGGATAATCTTCTGCTGGACCATCATCAGCCATCGTATGAACAAACTGAAAATATATATATATATATATATATTCAAACTTATTTGATATAAATCAGAGTTCAGTGAATTTAGTTTGTGGTTTTTAGAACTAAAACAAAGACCAAATTCAAACTATTTTTACATTTTAAAACTGATCACAGCTGAAAACATTGGCTTCACTGTGACATTTTACGAGTTCATTAACCTGACTTTATTAGGCCTGCATTTTTAAATTCTGTTATATCTGACTATATGGGGGCATAAATAACAGATGATTAAAGACAATCTAATACAGATTATGTTAACGCTGCAACATTATATATCATTCAAAGCATATCAAATTAATAATAAGTATTTTTTAAAAATCAAGATTATAACAAGTAACTTATAGACACTAAGATTAGTCCAGCTTTATCCACGTGTGTTGGCCACTGCGTGTAATAACAGAACATTTAATGTCATTGACCGAAAAGATCAACAAGATGCCACCGAAAACAGCTCATCAAACACTTATTAAAATCATAGCTACACATTAAAAAAAAGCTAATGTTACTTAAAAAGCCCTTACCTGTAATCGCACAAGATACTACGCCTCCAGTCAACTGAACACAGAAGAAACATGCGACCCTCCAATGCCGCTGTTTCAAAATAAAAGCCGTGCAAGTAACAGCTTCTCTTGATTTTATGGCGGGTTGCGAAACAATTCAAGTAACGTCAAACATTTAACTTAAATTGGGTTATTCTGTGTTTTTACACTAACACACTAAATATTACACTAATAAATAGCACAGTGGGCTTAAAGTTTATTACTCCATAATTGTGAGTGGGAACATCGTAGTATTTTATTAATTTACTTTAAAGTACTGGACGTTTTGTCATGTTAAATTATGTATGAAAATGGTCTTTGCATAATTTTGCTTAAAAGGATTTGACACCTTATATTAAAACTGTTTCTATAAAATCATCTGTTGATTACAATCTCTTTATCAGAATAGAAAACCTGTATTTCCCTCTGTTTTGCTTACATGACTTTTAACTTGACTTTTGAGGCTTTTAATTTGAAGTCGTGTTATTATATTCCTAACGCGGTTAGGCTACAGA
This sequence comes from Enteromius mattozi, assembly GCA_032359235.1. Classification (NCBI taxonomy): domain Eukaryota; kingdom Metazoa; phylum Chordata; class Actinopteri; order Cypriniformes; family Cyprinidae; genus Enteromius; species Enteromius mattozi. Next base: position 713,493 of record JAUMHE010000062.1, read on the forward strand.
TTGTGTTGTTACTCCGATGCATACGTAAGTCACCATGTCTACTGAGAGTGTGTTGTTATTGTCTGTCAGTGAAGAGCAGGAACGAGAAGGATGAATTTAGCTCAAATCAAGCTGTTGGTGAGTTTTTTTGTTAAAGTTCACAGTACGTTACCATCCAGTTCAGCAGGTTTGAATTGATTCACAAGTGAAAGAATGTCATACAGTCACCTGACTACAATATACGGATAAACACGAGACTTTTATCTGCTGTAAGTGTGAAACAGTTTATTTTGGTCTCATAACAGCTGTATACTACTGTGCAATTACTTTAACTGAACTCTGTAACTATATCATTCGTCTGAATCCCGTTACTTTGCATTGCACAGGATTTCTGTTTGAATGGCTCTGTTGTCACACAGTTAAAACGCTGTTTTCTGTCTTGAGAAACACTTCCCTTCACTGTCTCGGAGGACATGGGCTGTGTTTCAAAACCCAGTGAGCTGCCTTCCTTCCTAGACAACATTTTTGGGCTTCACGATAACCAAAACTGCTGCTGCAATATTAAAGAAAAAGTAAAAAACAGATGAACTCTCTTTAAATTCTCGTTTGTTTCGTTCAGAAAACGAGACTATTGGAGAGCGAACAAACCATGACGTTTTGCTGCAAAACATCACAAGACCAAATCCAATCTGAGCTCCTCTCCACATTCATTTTATTTCTTATTTCTTACTGTCTGTCAACAGTTTAACCTGTTTCTGTCTGTTTAGTTTTCTCATGAGTAATTTAGGAGACACCTACTGAGAGGTCCTTAAGCAACAATGGCATTGTAGTAATTGCATGTGTATAGTAATCATTTATTGCCATAGTATTGGTATTATTACTGGTATAAAATGGTATATATCAGGGTTTCTCAAATCTTACCCTGGAAAATATCCAATGCATATGATATTACTAATCGAAACTAGAAAAGTTTTGGTATATGTACAGTAGGAAGTTTACAAGATATCTTAATGGAACATGATCTTTACTTAATATCCTAATGATTTTTGGCATTAAAATATATATATATATTTTTTTTTACCTATACAAAATATACCCCTGCTGTAAGTATACCCATGTTACTTATGACTGGTTTTGTGCTCCAGGGTCACATATTAGGCTGTCAGCTGTATTTAAGAGTGTTCGGTTTAGTCAGTAACACAGAGTGTATGTTTGTAGTCTCCTAGGTAGATGTCAGTCTGGTGTCATGTGACAGAGTAGAGCATAGGAACATGTGAGTGTGTTGTAATTATTGAGAGCAATGCATGATGTAAAGCGTCAGCAGTTATTCCTTGAAAGATGCTGCAGTCAGGAATGGGATAGAGGCACACTGTCACATGCTCATGCTTTTTTTTTTTTTTCATGCCGGTGTGAAATTCGGCATGCTCTGAGTAACGCGGTGGAGATGTTTTCTCACATATGGTCTCTCTCTGTCTCTTGCAGCGCTGTGAGTCCTGAGTGTTTACTTCTATCTTCTCTGAAAGCTGACAGCATCTCCAGGATGGTTTTAAGAGCAGACAGACAATAGTCTAACATCAGCAGAGGGACTGACATTCAAGTGAGCTTGAATACTGTTTTCATGAGTTCTGTGTTTTACTGAAGTGGTTTCTTGATCTTTGAAATGACTTCCTCTTTATTCGTGGTGCTTGCTAAGGGAAGCACGGACATGTGTGATACATTTAAATCATTGTGTTCATAACTGGACTAAACGGCAGACCGACATCAAAACATCTAGTCATTCTGAAGTTCCTGAGGAACAGTTATTAAAATTATTTAGTGTAATTACCTCCCATATCATTAGATATCCACCTGTGAATGCAAGATGAAGCATTTTGCAACTTTAGTTGTTATTATTGATCTTTTCCAGTGATAATTCTCTTTTTCTCTCTCCTCCAGCATTAGTTTCTCCTGGTCACCCTCACATATACGGTCCCCTGGATTCCTCCATTTCCCTCCCTCCATCCCGTCTCTTTGAGAATGGATGGTCAGCAGTCTCTACAGGCCAGCGTGAACTCCTCTTACATTCCCACCACAGCCTCTTCCATGTGTGATGAAGAGCACTCAGATGGTGAGGCGTCAGGGGACGACACATCACCATTGCTTTCCCGACAGAAGCCGGCAGGGCCCCTAGCGACCCGTCACTGCCCGGAGGACTCCTACAATCTAGTATACATCATCTTCTTTCTGATGGGCATCGGCTCTCTGCTGCCCTGGAACGTGTTCATCACAGCCAAACAGTACTGGCTCTACAAGCTCAGTAACAACTCCGCTGGTCAAGAGGAACCTCACAATGAACTCAGTGTAAGTGCTTTAACAAATTAGAAAGCTTTTATTTGTAATTTACTAGTGGTTGACCAAATATATCGCCAAAGCGGAGGCTTTTATTCTGACAGCAATAAGAGCATCGGTGCCTGAGCATCAAAGATCTTTGTTAGTTTACTGTCTCGCATTAGAAGTACTGTTAATTACATTATTAGACAGAGCTGTTAAAGAAAAGTAAACCGTATGCAAAAATATATAATATAAAATAAATCTAGCATTTGCAATATTTAGTAAAATAAATATAATAAAAAAAAAAAAATGTAATCAGATGTGTGATATATATACATAAATGTGTGAGATATATATGTGTGTGTGTGTGTGTGTGTGCGCAGTTACATTTACGAAATGTAAAAAAGACAACAACCTGACAGCTGTGGTTGCCAGATTTTCACCAAAATCTAAATCTAACACTATTTTAGTTATTAAGGCATGGCATATTGAATATTGAATATTAATTCACCAATCTGCTTGAAGTACCTGCTTTTTACCGTAAAATGTACTGATAACCACAGGTAATGAGATGGTAAAACAGAAATCAGAGTTCATCTGTGGCCTGTACCAGGGTCACACACACAAAGACAAAACACCATTCGGGTAGCACACATGACACTAAAGTAATGCAATAAACTAAATTACAGAAAATGCAACTCAAAACATTACTGTACCGTACATTAATGATAACAAAACTTAAAAGAAACAAAGTTCAAATGAAATACAATGATATGATGTGTCACACAGTGAGGTCGTGTGTGTTTAGTGGTGAATTATACGGTAATACATCATTTTTACTTCTAAACACTCTGCAGTATTTTACGATGTAATTGAATTGTTTTTCACTGTATGTGGTACGGTAACTTGCAGTAAACAAGTTGAAAGGATTTTACTGTAGAGTTTTTGAAGGTACAGTGTGACTTTAAAGAATAGTAAGTCGTACACAGTATATAAATTGCCCAGTCATGTGCCAGCTGTTGCTAAACTGTGTCAGATGACACCGTGTGTGTTTGTCTCAGGCACGAATGTCACCTACTTGTTACCATGCTGAACAGTTATTTAAAGCAGTTACAACATGTTTCTGCACTTTCTGCTCACCCAAGCATTCTCAAGGTCTTGTGATATTTGACAGAACTAATGTTCCTTTCATATGCAGCAGCACAGGCGTTCTTTTGCTCCTTTAGTGTGTATTAGGATTATTAAAGGTAAAAGTTAGTTAGGTAGAATCTGTCCTCTTCTGATAATGACAGGATAGTGTGTGGTTTATAGTTTTAGTCTGCTGTTTCTTTCCTTCTTGAATCTTGGCCTTTGGAATTGATCTGATTATGCTCACTGGCTGCACTTTCATGTTTGTTTTTAAATAGATTGAATCAGAAGGCTGAGGTGCATCCTGGGATACTGCTTTTATGTTTGTATTTCCCTCTTAGTTGCCAGGGTGGGAAAGGCAAACCACACACTATTTTAAACAAGAAGAAAAACATCATGTTTGATTAAATGGGTTCTAATATTGGAATCATGAACTGTTAAGTGTTTTAGTTAAGTTGCTATAAACAGAATTTTTTTTATAGTAAGTATTAAACTCAAATTTAATAAAGTTCATGAGTATTGATTTAATAATCATTTTTTGCTTTTCACTCTCACTTCTGCTCAAGCTCTGGTTTTATCTGAAAGAGCAGGAAACAGGGAAAGTGAAAGCGTATGATTTTATAAGACGCTTCTATAGATCATCAGGAGCATATGAGCTCCGATCACCTTCGTTTTTGAGCATGTGGCATATTTGTGGCATCACTCATTATTAGGAAATGTGTATTGCTTTGCTTTTAAGGTTAAATTTTATAATTTTATGATATTCAAGGGATAGTTCACCCAAAAATAAAAATTTGTCATCATTTACGTAGCCACAAGTTGTTCCAAACCTGTATGAGTTTCTTTGTTCTGTTGAACACATAAGAAGATATTCTGAAGAATGTTGGTAAGCAAACAGTTTCTGATCCCCCTTTGACTTTCATAGTGGGACCTGCAAATGTTTAGTTACTTTTTTTTTTTTAATGAATGCTGTGTTTGAATGCTATTTGGAATACTGGATTGTGAATGGTCAGCTGTGTCTCTACTGACCTCAAACTGACTGTATAATTGAAGGTTGACTCTGTGTGGCTGTTCATCTTTTATCAGTCTGCACTCATTATTCTTAGTACATAACAAAAAAGAACTTCATCCAGTATTTCATGGGTATTTATGTATAAAATAAGCATTAATTAACAATGACTGGCATTGTCACTTACATCACTGATTGTGCTATATGTATAATGAGTGACTTTTGCTTTTTTTTTCGTTTGGTGTGCAGGACTACTTTGAGAGTTACATTGCCATCGCTTCCACAATTCCCTCTGTGTTGTGTCTCATCCTCAACTACCTCCTGGTTAACAGGTAAAACCAAAGCACACATACAAACACACTTTACTTTCTGTATTATCAGAATGTGTGTGTTAGGATTTCATATGCGGGTAAATCTACACTCTTAAAAATAAAGGGAGTTTTCACAGCAACGAAGAGCCATGTTGGGTTCCCCAAAGAAACTTTCAGTGAATAGATCATTGAACATAATAAAAGGTTCTTCAGATTATTGAAATTGTGGAATGGAAGGTTCTAGGGATGTTAAAGGTTCTTTATACAACTATTGATACTAGCAAAGAGCAATTAATCACCCTTTTTGTTTTTTAAGGTCCAATTCTCGCCATTAACAATGACTTTTGCCTCAAACTCTGTTTGCTGCCTATTAATAGTTAAATATGATCGTGCAGAATATGTGCTTTATAAGGACTAATAAACAGCCTGTATGTTACTAATAGACTTGCTAATAAGCAACTAATAGTGAAAATTGGTCCCTATACTAAAATGCTTCCGAATATTTATTTTTAAGAGTGCAGGATATAATTGTGTGTTTGAGGGTCTACACTGGTTGAAAAGTAGCATTAGTTTATCCAATAAAAAATTTGAAAGGTTTTCTAAGAGGCGCAAGAGTTTGCAACTTGTTGTGCAGCACAAAGAAAGCATCTCTGGCTGAGCCTAAATTGAATCAGTTTGTATACTGTGGTACCTTTGTGATTGTTGCCAATTCCTGTGCTTTTAAAAAATAAAGACTCACTGTGTCCATTTTCAAACATTACATTTTTGTCTCCAGACTTCCCTTTTTTTGGTTTTGTTGTGAACATTGGGTTTTAATTCTAAAGAGTCAAAACAAGTAGGAAATAAGTTGGCCAGCGGGTATGGGAAACATGCTGATGATGGACACACTGCTGTATTGTGTGAAGACTAACTGAATTTGGATGAGCGATTGGATTGTACAAACTGGATGACAGAAATATTTTTAATGTTGACCCTCTGCATTGATGTTAACATGTAAACACGGGCTAAATTAACTTTAGAACATTTCCTTACTTTCTGCAAACCACTCCAGGAGCTTTAATAGCATGTCAACAAGTCTACTCTGCAAAAAGACAGCCAATGATCAGTGATTAGAGGATTTGATATATAGGTAGCACTTTATTATACAGTATGTGTACTTCTCTGGTACATGGTAAATATCTTGTACCTACAGACATAAGAGTGGTAACACAAGGTACTTACCTGAAGAGTATGTACATGGTTACAAATAAGAAACATAGCTGTACTTAAAGGAATAGTTCACCCAAAAATGACACTTCTGTTATCATTTATTCACTCTCGAGTAGTTCCAAAGAAAGTTTGTAGCCAGGCTGTTTTGGTCACCACTGACTTCCATAGTAGGAAAAAAAAATACAATGGAAGTCAGTGGTGAGCCAAAACAGCCTGGTTACAAACTTTCTTCAAAATATCTTACTTTGTGTTCGGCAGAACAAAGACATTCATAAAGATTTGGAACTACTCAAGAGTGAGTGAGTTAAATTATGACAGAATTTTCATTTTTGGTTGGACTATTCCTTTAACAGTCGTACATCCATGTTAATTAGTTTGTACATATAAACAGGTGTGGGTAAGAATGGTCGCTTACAAGTAGTGCCCGTACATGGTAATTAAATGAACACTTTACTGTACTTACTAATGTATATACATGGTAAATATGTAGTACTTAAGGACAAGTAGGTGCCGTATTACCGTATATGGTAACTAATAAGATGCATTATTTCCTTCAGGTTTTCCTCTCGGATGCGGATAATGTTCTCTCTCCTGGTGATCTTGGTTGTGTTTGTGGTGACCACAGCGCTGGTGAAAGTGGACATGTCTGGCTGTAGGATGCAGTTTTTCGGAGGAACGCTAGCCAGTGTGGCTCTGGTCAGTGGGGCGTCCAACATCTTCTCTGGCAGTGTGTTCGGTATCAGTGGCCACTTTCCCATGAGGATTTCTCAAGCAATCATATCAGGTACAACTACACTTTCCAATCTGTGCTTTTCATCTCTGCAAACAGCAGTACAATACACAACGGAGCCACAAAACTGTCTTTTGTCTTCAGGGCAGGCCATGGGTGGCACTTTGAGTGCATTGGCATCAATAGTAGATCTGGCTGCCTCGAGTGATGTGACCAGCAGTGCTCTGGTGTATTTCATCACAGCAGACATCTTCACTCTCTTCTGTATCATCATGTACCTGCTGCTGCCCAGACTACCTTACTCAAGGTGATCGAGTTTCCATAACATGTAGCACAAACCCATTAAAGGTTTGATATTTTTGTCATTGCATAGAAGAACTAATCAACGTTTGATAGCCATTATGCATATTTCACTACCCCACTAATACAAAAGGAGTATTGTTTTCTTCCATTAATTCCATGAATATCTACCGTATAAAAACCTCACCACATGATATTCACAGAGCTCTTTGTTGAAAGACGAGCTGAAAGAGGAAGTGTGGTGCTGGTAGTGAATCTGAGTTTCATCGGCCGTCTGGGGTCAAACCGCAGTTTCGTGACACAGTTGTGATGTAGAGATCAGCAGTTGCTGATGTGCCAATGTACTATACTTATAAACCTGAGTTAGAGATTTTTTAAAATCCTACATCCACCAAATTCAGCTTGATGTCTGCTGTCGGTCCCAAAAGGAGAAGTGTAGCAGAATCTCTTTTCCAATACAATGAAATTGAAAGGAGACTCTTTCAAGCACCAAAATAGTAATAAAAGAGACAAGGGTGTATAATTACAGTCCATATGACTTTGGTAATATATTCCATATCTTCTAAAACCATATGATAGAAGAATCTCATTCAGATTCAAATATTCACTGTCATTGTGCAGAAAAGGGCATCTTGGAATTCTACAGCTTTAAAGGTTTAAAATGAGTATATGATGATGAAAAGTACTCGGAGTTACCATTAAGTGGCACTAGAGCACTGCATTTACATGATGCGGTTCATTCAGGCCACTAAATCATTAGTACATTAGTAAATTATTACTTGATTTACATAAGAAATTATTTAAACAATAATACAAGTTAAGCACTTATGTTTTGTGTAAGTCATTGCTTGTAAACTTTCAAGAACTTGTCATTGATTTCTATTCTATTCAGTAATGAAAACAATGCTGTGACATTCTGAATATATAAATATTTAGTTTGTGTTTAGGTTACACTACCATTGATTGATCTGAAAGACATACACATGATTCCATGATTGATCAAAATTGACAGTAGCATTATTTATAATATTACACAAGATTTTTGTCTGAAATATATGTAAATGTAAATAAATGAAATCAGGAAAAAGTCTTGAAGAATATATTAGTTTTCAATAAATCAATCAGTTAACAAAACTGTCCAAATGGTGTACTTATTAATGCATATAGCTTATCTAAAATTACATTTTGATATTTACAGTAGGGAATTTACAATATAACTTCATGTAACAAAATCTTTACTTAATATCCTAATAATGTTTTGCACAAAAGAAAAATCACTCATTTTGATTCATACCATGTATTTTTGCCTATTGCTTCAAATATACCTGTTCTATTTAAGACTGATCCAGGTTCACATATTCGACTTTGAGCCCCACATTTCTCATTCAGAAATGGAAAACAAATTTTTACAAAGTTCATTTTATTTAATAGACCTAAATAGTGTTTTACAGAAGTTATAGTAAAATATTTGGAAAAAATAAATAATCAATCAATTAATCAGTGAAACCATATATTTCAGTTTCTCCCAAACATTTGAGATTCTAAGCCCCATAACATTAACATTTCAGAAGCAATTTTTGCTTTTAACACAATTTATATTATTTTATAGAAATGATAAAATATTTGAAAACTATATCTGGTAAACACAGTGGATGTCTCTGTGACATTATACATTACCATCACGCTATTCTCCTATTTGACAATGTTCAGTGCTTTGCTACAATCTGTATTGTTAAAAGCGCTGTATAAATAAAAGTGATTGATTGATTGACTGAAATGTATTTTGTGACATTCCTAATCATAATACCGGGACCTCTGTCTGTCTGTCTCTCTTTCAGATACTACATGGAAGTAGCAGCTGTGCCCTGTAGTGAGTCCATCAGCCACAGCAGCCACTCAAACTCATCGTCTGGATCCGTGCCGCCCCTCAAACCCATCCTGAAGAAGACCTGGGTTCTAGGCATCTGCGTCTTCTATGTTTTCTTCATCTCCATCATGATTTTCCCTGCTCTTTCCTCGGGCATTCAGTCCATGAATAAAGACTCTGGAAGCCCTTGGGCTACCACATACTTTGTGCCTCTGACTAGCTTTCTGCTGTACAACGTTGCAGACTTCTGCGGGCGGCAGGTCACTGCCTGGTTACAGGCGCCGGGCCCCACCAGCCGCATGCTGCCCGTGCTGGTCGTCTCCAGAACCGCCCTTGTACCTCTCTTCATGTTCTGCAACTATCAGCCCCGGTACCACCTGCACAATGTGTTCTTTGCACATGACCTCTTCCCCGTGGTCTTAGTCTGTCTGCTTGGGATTTCAAACGGGTACCTGGGCACACTGCCCATGATCTACGGGCCCAAAGTGGTTCCTCGGGAGCTGGCTGAGCCTGCGGGGGTCGTCATGTCTTTCTTCCTCACGCTGGGGCTTGCTGTGGGTTCAGCCTTCTCTGTGGCACTCGTTCACTCTATCTGAGTACAAATGACTGGCTGCCTTTCAGACCTCTACAGTATTGCCACAAGACTGATCGTTTACACTACATGCACTCAAGAAGTCTTTTGCCACTTTCTTTTATATTGTTTTGTTACAGTCTTTATGCATTTTAATGGTCACAATGAAATGGGTGCTTTTTTTTAATCTAAATGTTTTTTAATGCTTTTCTAATTGCTTTTACAGTCAATTTTAAGTTGGATTTTATTTTTAATTTCCACAAAATATGCAATCATGTCTGTCAATTTTAATTTTTATAATAAAACATTATAAAATGAAGCATTGCATGTTATTTTCCTGCAATAATACACAGGAATAAACTGTTTTTGCAATAAACTGGTTTTAGTCATGTTTACAATTTAAAGTACATTTAAACATCAAATATAAAATGAAAGCTTATGTTTAAATACTTGAAATTAATTTTGTTAAATTGTTAACAAATTAAAAATAGCTGAAACAAGTAGTGATGCAACGTCTACTGCTACCTTTAATTAAATATTTCAAAATATGTCATATTAAGAAATGTGTTGCATTTGAAATTGAGGTGATTATTTCATTCTTGTTTTCCGAAACATTAACGTTTGTATTCCTTTGCAATTTAAGAGATCATTAAATAATGACAAAAGCATACAGTAAACTCAATCACCTATTCGTGTACTAGCCTGTTATCTATAAAGTCACCTCACATCACCTTCATTTATTAGCCTTGCATGAGGAAACAAACTTCAGATGCAGACACACCTGTCCTTTCTTCTGTACGCATATCCTGCATCAGTGCTGTGAGATTGTGAAGCTGTGGTGTGCAGAATGCAGATGTGAGGAGGAGCTAGAGTTCATCAGTTAGTGTGGTCCTTGTGATGCTCATGGCATTGAGTTAAGAGCCCACCCACCCATACAAAATAACCAAAGGAATCAGGACCACCGCTGGTAGACCAACATTCTCCCACCGAAGCACATCTCCTCAGAAACATGGTACGTAAACACATGCCCTTTAATACTTTCTGTTGTTTTGATATTAAAACTGCCATCTATGAGAGAAGACACAGCGCTTAGCGACTAAGTTCTATCTATCTGTACGTTAGTGGACTTTGCCCTAAACGATTTGCGAATTTAACTAGGTGCCCTATTTATGACTTTTAGTTAGTGTTTACTACGAACAACATAATGATAAATTACAAATCATGTGACATTTTCTTCTAGTAAAAAGTTGTCTGCTGCCGATTTATTCTGAGATTCACGGGACACCGGAACACATGCTCTTTTTTTAAAATTTGTTTTTCCTGATTTGTGTGTTTAGATAAAGTCGCATAGGTCTACCCTCTCGAAATACCATCTTTTCATAAAGCATGTAACAGCAGGTTGACCTGCCAGGAAAGTGAAACCACCCTAAAAACCAAGCCAGGGCCAAACTGACATGTTAATATTTCATAGCTCCTTTTGCTCTTTAGTTTATAGCTCAGCGGGTCTGGAAAACTGTAACCAACGAACGTTAAATGTGGGCTTTTAATAACGAACGTTGTATGTTTTTGTTGTCTTGAGAGTCGTTTAAAAAAGAATCATTTTGCTTCGTTTTGATTAAAGAACCGACTCATAAGATTCATTGGTCCGGGAATCGAACTACATTATTCGTGTTGTATGATGATTCTCTGAAAAGAACCGACTGTCTTGTTTTGTCGGTTTCGCACTGTTTAACCGACAATAGTACTGTAATAAACATACTAAAAGAGCCGGTTTCTCGGTTTCCAACCCTACAGTCTTTACAGCGGTGCTATCTCTAGCTCTAGCTTAACAAAAGCCAGGTTCCTACTACAGGAAGTGACATCATCTTTGTAGTATAACAACAGCAGAAGCATCAGTAAGTAGCAATGTATTTAATATGTGTCAATCAACGTTACTATTAGCTGGTTTGTGTAACTTTTAAACATGAAATAATTTTGAACCCTTAAAACTCTCATGCTAATACTGGCTCCTTATTTCCTGCCCGTTTTGTCAGTAAAATTAACGAAGACGACGTGACGAACATATTCTGATATTTATTTTTCTATAGGATAAATACCTCCTTAAAAATGAGCATACTCGTTTTAAGAGGTACAAACAAATAAAAAAGGAAAATGTTATCCGTTTGCTGTGCATCTGACACACACATAACAGAAATGTGTCATTATCATTATCATGCACAGCGTTGTAGTAAATCATTTACTGCATGGAACACTTTTCTCCTTCAGTAATCATTTACTCCAGATACTTATTTGACACTTGTATATAAAATACAAGTTCCACGATCCTGGTTTTAAGGCAGTGGTGCACATGAGAAGTAGTTGTGTTGGGTTGTTGGTTTATATCTGTGTGCATCATCTTCTGCAGACAGAGGAAGGCATCAGGCTGGAGGAGATGGTTGTGAACGACCAGCTCTCCACAGACACAGATGAGACAGTGCCATGTTTCCAGACTCCAGGCCCCACCGTCACCTTCCATAATCTCCGCTACTGCATCAAGGAACGATTAGGAATGTTTAGTAGGCAGTGGGTCGAAAAAGACGTCCTCAAAGATGTCAGGTAATGGTGTGACGTGTTCTGCTATTCCAACATTTAGACACACTTACTCATTCTATAAGCATGCAAGCATAAACCTGTAGGCAAAATATAAATGTGGTCAAATATATGAATAGTGTAGCTGTTTTAATATAATCTAAGCTGACTAATTAAAGTATCTGACATGTCCCAGCCTGCCCATCTGTATTCTGTGTGGGCAGTAATAAGGACAGTAGTCACAGGGAAAAGGGGGGATCTGAAAGACTCAATTTATCTGAGATGCAAGGTTTTATATCTGCCTTATATGAGCAGCCCTGCTCTCTAAGTATTGAGAAAATCAGTGATACACAGTTGTGCAAAGAGCAGCTTGCAATCCAAAGAAGCAGGCCAAAAAAGTCTTGTTTCTGTTGCAGTGGAATCATGAACCCTGGAATGAATGCGATTATGGGCCCGACTGGAAGTGGGAAGACTTCGTAAGCGCATTTTCATTTAATTTTAATAATATTTGGCCACCAAAATATCTAAATATCATTGCATTAGATAAAATATCAGCAACTAAAAAGTATTTTAAAGAATGTCAAGAATGTCAAGATGCAATGCACATGTTGTGTTTGAACGCTTTTCCTGCTATTGAGGGGGATACGGGTAAGATTAGGCACAGGTTTGGTGCTATTTTTATTTATTTTTTTGTAAAACTTACCGTTGAACTAAGAAGTTATTTGCATTCACAATATATGGGATTAATTACAGCGTGTCTGTTTTCAGGCTTTTGGATGTCATTGCAGGAAGGAAGGATCCTGAGGGTTTGAAATCAGGCCAAGTTCTAGTCAACAACACCATTGTGACCTCTGACCTCAGACTCTGCTCTGCCTATGTAGTTCAGGTGGGGAGACAACACTCTCTATGGCCTTACAAAAGACATTGCAAATAAACTGATGTATAGACTGCTGTACAAAGGTTTGGTAAGATTTTCTTTATGTTTTAATACTCAATGATACAGCAAAAACACTAATATTGTGATTACTGTGTAATTTTCAGCATCATTCTTGAGTCACACAATCCTTCAGAAATCATTCTAATATGCTGATTTGCAGCTCATGAACTACTTCTGATTATTATCATTGATGAAAACAGTTGTTGCTTTATATTTTTGTTTGATACTGTGATGGATTGAAATTTCAGCATTTGTTTGAAATAATCTTTTGAAACATGTCTGTCACTTTTGATCAATCCTTGCTAGATACAGTTAGTATTAATAATTTCTTGAAAGAAAAACATTGTATTGTTTAATCTTACCGAATAAGAATTAGTAGATATTGAAAATAAATATGATGAAATCGTGCAGCATTTCCTTTCTTTCCAGAATGACATTCTGACGGGTACTCTGACCGTAAAAGAGAACTTGGCATTCTCTGCCAGTCTTCGCTTGTCACGCAAAGTGTACTCCTCAGCTGACAAACAGATGAGGGTCGACTCTGTCATTCAGGAGCTCGGCCTGAAAGATTGCGCAGATACTAAGGTAATGCACTTTAGCCTTGTGAAGAAGAATGTTGAAAATAATTAGTTTTTTGGTATGAGCAAAACATGTCCACTTGAGTGAAAGAACTGGGTCAAGGTCACGTGTGCTTCAGTCACACTAAAACTATTTCCAAAACAACGACTGTTGGGTTGCGATCCATGTCAGTATGTACCATGTGACAGTAGGAATGTGTCATTTCACGCTGACAGGATTTGTTTTCTCTCAGATTGGGACCATGTTTCTGCGTGGTGTTTCTGGTGGGGAGAAGAAGAGGTGCAGTATCGGGATGGAGCTCATCACGTCCCCCTCCCTCCTGTTTCTGGATGAGCCCACCACAGGCCTGGACGCCAACACTGCCAACTCCATCATGGAGCTGCTACAGAAGTACCACCATTTCTCTTATAAGACATGTCTACTTCCTGTGAACAATGTGTCCCAATAAAAGTAACACTTTCTCCTTAAACTTAACCTTGTAAATTCATGACATATAATTTTTTTTTTTTTTCCAATGGATCAGTTTATTGATCTCATATTAGTCTTTTATGGCTCATGTGGAGTAATAGAGGAGAATATAAATGATTTGTTGAAAAATTGAAATTCAGATGTAATGTATATCAGTAAGATCTTTATGACAATATAGCAGTCATAAAATGCATGTAAATATCAGTTGCCACTATATATTTCCCAATAATGTCTTAGTAAGATGATATTTAAATGCTTAGTTTTACGATCAAATCATACAATGGAACACAATACAATAATTATTGAAGATGCACAAATAAACGTTCCTCAAAAGCCTGATGTATCATATTTGGTACTCACATTTTAACATGATTTTACATGTAAACAGAGACGTGAATAATGCGTTTTCAGAATTATACTAAAAGGTCTTCAACTCGCTATATAATTAATAATTGACGTATCAAATTCATAAGCTTATAGAATTATACATGTATACATAATATAAATGATGTGCATATGAATATATACATGTAAATATTTTCAAAATATATACTGTATGTGTGTATATTTATATATACATAAATCTACACAGTAAACACACAAATATATTGTGAATAAGAGCTTTTATTTTAAATGGAGTTGATTGTTTGACAGAACTGGTGTTTAATGACTGCCTGTCACGGATGAGTTAAAACTGTATTTAATCCCCAGGGATTGCACAACATTTGACATGTCTTCATGTCTTGTTTTTTTTTTTTTTAAACTGTAGCTTTCAGAAGAAACCACTTTTCCCTACGAATATAAAGCACAGTCATGTACAAGCTGTTTTTATTTTGTAACCTAGGCTCTCCAAAAAAGGCAAGACTGTCATCTTCTCCATTCACCAGCCACGCTACTCCATCTTCAGCCAGTTTGACCACCTCACACTCATTAATAAGGGAGAAATCATCTACGCGGGGGCCGCCAACAAAGCCGTTACCTACTTTGAGGACTTGGGTAATGACAGACACTTCAAATGAAGATCAGCAGTGACTCATCAGTGCATGTGTCATGTGATTCTTACACTTGTGTTCATGTGTCGTAGGTTACAAGTGTGAGCCATTCAACAACCCGGCAGACTTCTTTCTGGATGTCACAAATGGAACCGTCCTTCCTCAAATACACAGTAGTAAATCAGGTCCTAATTGTTTTATTATTTGAATATTTTTTTTTTTTCAGCAAGGACACATTAAATTGATCCAAAGTGAGAGTCAAGACATGTCTAATGCTACAAAAGATTTCTCTTTCAAATAAATGCTTTTCAAATTTCTATTTATGAAAGAAAAAAATATTCCACAAAATTAAGCAGCACAACTGTTTTCAACACTGAAAATAATACAAATGTGTCTTGAGCAGCAAATCAGCAGATTAGAATGATTTCTGAATGATCATATGACGCTGAAGACTGGGGTAATTTACTGTATTTGTGGTCATATAAATGCAGCCTGGGTGAAACTTCTTTCAAAAACATTAATTATGCTACTACATAAATATATTAAAGGGAAAAATTTGAATCTCAGACTAAATTTCCCAATAAGCAGACTGTATTGTAGCATGACTGTGCCTCAACACTGACCAATCCACATTAGGACTGGAACTGTCTGTATTTGAGTTCGTCATGCCCTTTTACTTAACTAAGTGTTTGGACTACTCTTGTTAACCATCTGTGTTTGTGTGTTTGTAGAGAAGTGTAGCAGCAGCGATGAGATGGTGGAGAATGAAAACCCTCTGGCGGTAATATACAGAAAGTCCACGCATTTCCTCGATGTAAAAGACCAACTCACTCAGATTTCAGATGGGCTTGACCCTGAGCTCACTAAAGGTGACAGGGTTGGGTATGCTACACCTTTCTGTTACCAGGTATGTAGAAGCAATGGTTTAGCTAAGCTAACGTTGACTCATTTGATAAGTAACCAGGAATAACCTCTTCACATGTTGCAGCTCATGTTGGTGAGTGGCCGCACCGTTAGAAACATCTTGAGGAATCCTCAGACATCTTATGCCCAACTGTTCCTCAACATTTTCTTTGGTATTTTAGTGGGACTGATCTACTACCAGATCCCACACACTTTACCAGAGGCTCTTCAGAACAGGTGAGCACCTGATCCAGATCCACAGCTGACGATGCAATAAAATATTGATTGAATGATGAATAAAGATTCCTCTATAGCCTGATCATATTTAATACCTTTTAACACAATTTTAAAAAAGACTACAAATAATAAAGATATTCTTATGTTTATGTAATACAAATCACAAGATGCTTGGTAAACATAGTATTTGCTGTTTCTCTTCTCTTCAGAACGGGAGCTTTCTTTTTCCTGGTCATTAACATGGTGTTTGGCAATCTGTCTGCGGTGGAGCTCTTCATCAGCGAGAGGGTGCTCTTCATGTGAGTCAACCTCCAATCATGAGATTATGATATTATGAGTTAGACCATTATCGCATGTTCCTCTCACCTGCAGCCATGAGAACTCGAGTGGTTTCTACCGCACCTCTGTCTACTTCCTGTCCAAAGTGTTTGCTGACCTTATACCAAACCGAATCCTCCCCGTCTTTATCTTTTCTGCCGTCCCGTACTTCATGATGGGTGAGTACTGTCATCAGGAATCTTCATATGTATCCTTGTCCACAAACACAATCCCGTAGTGCACTGAAAAGATCCAAGATGATGCATGAAGCGAAAGAAGTATGTTCATTCACTTTAGTAGAAGAGTAATGTAAGGAGTAGTGAGGGTCACTGGGTGTTGCTCTTATGGTGGCAGTTGCTCACTGTTACTGTAAACATAAATCGCATAACAGTCGACAGTCCTTTGTTGTGGGTTTTTGCTGTACTGTAATTAATGTCTGTTTGTGGCTCAGGTCTGAAGCCTGATGTGGATGCGTTCTTCCTGTACTGTTTGACCATGAGTATGATCAGTCTGTCAGCGGTGAGCTTGGCCTTCCTGATCAGTGCTAGCGTGGGCTCCTTTGCCATGGCTAACATCCTTATCGCACTGCCTTATGTCGTAATGATGGTGAGTTTAGCTGAACAGAAGATTAACACACATTTAGACTGTTTGCTTTGTTCTTAAAAACAAAAAATTGTAGTTCTAGTTGCATTTTCTCAATGGTTCTCAAACCCTAAACCTAACATTTGAAAGCGTACCAAAATGATAGATCTTACCAAAATTCTGATTATTTTACATAATTGCATATGTCTAAACTACAATGCCGTTTTAGTGGCACATAAAAAAAAATACAAGTAAAAAATCTAAAATTTATATATTATAATATATAATATTTTGAGAATATAGTTGAAATTACAAGAATAAAGTCTATTTCAAGAATAAATTCACATTTTTATCCCGGTGCACCCAATCCAGGCCATTTGCATGTGTAATAAGATGTAGAATATACTCTCAAAATATTATAACTTTAATCTCCTAATTGCTACAAATGATTTCTTGTAATTTTGACTTTATTCTCAAAATATTAAAACAAATTTCTCGTTATTCTGACGTTATTTTCAAAATATTTTGACACTGTTCTCATAATGTTGACTTTATTCTCACAATTTTGCCTTTTTTTTCAAAATATTACAACTTTAATCTCGTAATCATATTTTGTTTATTTTTTTTAACCTGGCACTAAACCACCATAGTGCTAAACAAACCAAACTAATGGGTTGAAAAGGTGAAAATGATTGCTTTAAATGCCCCAAGAAGACATTAGGAAGTAAACTTACAATTAATGGGATGAAGGTGTATTTTTGGGGACCTAGCTTGATCTAATCTCACTGGTTTTTCTGTGCTGGGTCTCCTCAGGTGTTTGGGGGTTTCCTAGTGAACCTGAATTCAATGCTAAGTGGGATGTCTTGGCTGAAGTGGGCCAGTATATTCCGATATGGCTACAACGTAAGAACGTAAAAGATTTTACAACTCATCCAAGTCTGTATATATTTGCGTTTCAGCACTAATCCAACCAAATTGTCTCCCTTCAGGCACTTGCCATCATCGAGCTAAAAGATCAAGTCTTTACCAGTAACTACTCCAGGTAAGACTTACTCATACTTGGTGGCGCCACCTACTGGAAAAACTGAATGAAGTTTAGTGATGTGAACAGTGTTGCTAGTTTAGCTATTTTGTAGCTAGATTTAACTTTTTTCAAAGGTTTAGGGACAAATATAGCAACTTCTTGGACAAACTTTGTAAGTTCTCATCTGCCCACTGATCTATACTCATCTTTATAAAGATCATTTTTATGTAATCTAGTGACATTTTGCTACCAGTTTTAGCTACTTTCAATTGAAAGCAGTTGGCAACACTGGGTAATGTGAGATGTTTCAACTGCAAACTCTCTCTCTCTCACTGACAGCATGACAGGTAACATGTATCTGGATCATCAAGAGATCGACTACAGCACTTGGGGTTTTTGGCAGAACCAGGTAGCCCTGACAGGCATCATGTGCGTGTGTCTGATTCTGACTTATGTGCAGCTGCGTCGGATCAATCGCTGGAAGTGAAGGAACGACACTGGTTGTGTCACTTTTTCTTTTTAATGTTGAAGTCTTTGCAGCATATCACCACACATATACAGAGAAATTTGTCAGCCTTACACATAATCCACAACTCACTACCTCAGTTACTTAAAATGTGCTACCTCCGAAACTTCCTGTGGTGTCATGGAATGGTTTGAAATTTTGTAAATGTTTCATTTTATATAAGTTGTAAACTTAATGCAGCTGTGACCCCTAAAAAAAAAAAAAGTGCCAAACTGTATTCATTGTTTTGTATTTTTTTGCCAAAGAACTTCAATATATTTATAAAAAAAAAAGTAGGCTAAGTTTGAGTTATTGCAAAACATTCAAAGTATAGGATGATTGATGTGAGCCACAACTGATGCAGTTAATGGGACTTATGATGAAATGGCACTAGCAACAGATCATTTTGTGATCTACTGAGCAAAAAAAGGGTTTTATTATACATCAGTTGAGAAATGGAGCTGGGGTCAGCCTTGCATTTTGCGGAGCTTTGCACATTCAGGTAACCAAACTTAAATGTGCATAAGTGGCTTTTTTACCCACACACAAAACTTTGTTTAAAACAGGTTTTAAACAAATTAAATGTCCAGAAAATTCCAGTTTACATCTACGGAAAGGCAATGAAAGTTACAAGGTCAAAAAACGTTTTAAGCACTTTACTAATAATACAATCAAATGGTATTTTGAAAACCACAGAGAATGGGGTTGAAGTTGGTTTTATTTAAATTTAATATGTAAATTACATTTTCAATTAAAAAACAAAACAAAAACAAAAAAAAAACAGCTCAGTCCAAACAATGTGAAGCACAAGGATAATATCTGACATTCAGGTAGCAGTGACAGATCAATTAGTGACAGGCATCAGTTAGTGGGATCAAATGAAGAATGTCAACATCACTTCCCCTTCAGATCATTAATACACCAAAAAAACAAGACAGTTAAAGAAAACTGACTTCCATTAATGTCACCCATTAAAAACAAAGGTTTAAAATCACTGGCCTTGCAGGTGCATTTACAGTTAAAGAGGGAGGCAGGGATATTAGAGCATCCAAAGCATATCATCATTCTCAGGGGTCTCAGAACCCCTCTTCTGATAAAGGCACAATCTATTTCCATATAAACTCGTGCTCTGTGCATATTTGAAGAAACCAACAATGTACAACTAAAAGAATTTATATTAAAAAAGAAAAAAAAGGTACTCAAATTAGCGCAAAAAAAAAAAGAAAAAGTTTCAGTGCAAGTATTTCCCATATATCTACACCTGCCATTCATATCTCCCTCTAAACCCCTGCCCCCTCAAAATACACATTGCAGTAAAAGCATTCTTACCCCTGAAACAAGGCTGTTAAATTAGCTGTGACAGGTCAATTTCAAAATGTCACTTTTTAAAGAAGACCCAAATATTGATTTCAAAACAGAAAAGCAGCTCTACAGCAATTTTCCTTTAGTTCCCTAGGATTGTTGTGGAACGCTCTGCTCATCCTTTAGCTCCACACGTGACGCCTGCAGTGATCCAGGGCCTACAACACACAAAAGCTAAGTTTACATCATAGCCTGTTCAACATTGTAGATGGTCTTTTGTAACGCAGAAAGACAATACTCACGTTACAGTGAGAAGCGATCTCCTCATTCTTACACCAGTATGCTGGTCCCCAGCTGCACTTCTCCAATCCCAGCAGCTTCTTCACTGCCTCAGGACATGCTCCCAGCTTCTGTACTCACAAAAACCAACAAACTCAGTCAGGGATAATCATTTGATCACATGATTCGAGCTGGAGAGTGCAGGATAAATCTTACCATGCAGACAAAGTCCGGGTCGAGCGTCTGGAGCAGCAGCTGCACCAGCATAGGCTCATACTGCTCAATGAGCTGGTTACACTGCAGGAAGAAAACACGCGCTTAGACCGATACACACCACCTATACAGCTACATCACTTCCTGCTTGAGATAGTTATTTGAAGCCTTACATCAACCTATCTACAAATGTAAAATGTATAAAAAGGGCTGCACAACATTTAAAGGGATAGTTCACCCAAAAATAACAATTCTGTCATGTGTCATATCACTCTTTGATAATGGCAGCAGACTGACCCAGAAGAGAAGAAATCATTAAATAAGGTCATTATTTTTGTTTTCTTTGTGCACAAGAATTCTTATTCTTTTATAAAATTACAGTTGAACCCCTGATACTTTGACAATGTCCTTACTACCTTTCTGGGCTTTGATGTGTCAGTTACATTGCTGCCTATGAGAGGATCAGAAAGCTCTCAGATTTCATCAAATATCAAAGATCATACAGGTTTGGATCGAGATAAGGGCGAGTAATTAATAACAGAATCTTCATTTTTGTCTGATCCATTCCATTAACCAAACATATTTAGCCTCATTACAAGTATGGGAAGATGGTTGACACATATTGTGTTCATAAATGCAAATATAAATGACCTGAATTTTTCAGCAAATAAAAGTCTCGCACTGCATGCTGTTGAAGAACAGCACATTTGCTGACAATTTAAACAAAATGAATACTTGTATTTCTTCTGTTGCTAAATTATTAAAAACATGTATTGATGAAAGATGGGTGTCCGCTTACTGCAACCGTGACCCACCTCGTCTCTGACAGCTTCAGGCATGAAGTTGCAGACCTTCAGCACAGCCTCCTCAATCTCAGACTGAGTGGCGTTCTGCTCCAGGATCCCGTCCACATAACGCACTGCCATCTTACACACGTCGCAGAAGCCGCCCGCCTCAAATTGTTGCTTGTCCATTACAGCTGCAAGAATAAAGCATTAAAAATTTACATCTCACACATATAGAAAGAGGGGGAAAAAATAAAAAGGGAACATTGTACTGAAAACAAAAAAGTAACTTACAGACATGGCTGACCCCATTGCAGAGAGAAAGGAAAGAGCAGATGGTTTTGGGATCGGCCTCCTGCACAAGCAGATCAATGATGGCCTGTCCGTAGGTCTCAATCAGGTCCTTGCACTGAGCAGTAAGTGTGGAGGGCAAAATGTCGCAGACTTTCTCCACAGCCTGCACAATCTGTTCCTGAAAAACCAAAGTGTCAGCATACATTTAACAGGGGAAATTTATAAAAAGGTGCAAGTTCAAAATAAAGTTCTCCAGAGAAAAATAAATAAATAAACACATAGCTCATTTAATTGGAATTTTCTTTCAGAACTATGAAATTGAAATATGGTTGTACAGTTGAGAATTGTTTTACAAGTCATGTATTACATAATGTGAAGCAGTTTCTGCACTGATGCAAGGCTTATTTTATCTAATAATGAATATTAGAGTTTGAGTGAATTGCATCACGAAGAAAATTCAATGCAATTCTGACTGAAAACACCAAGATGCATGCATTATCCTTGCATATTTATCCAATTCCTCTTCTTATTCCATCAGTCCCACCTGCTGGCTTCAATCAATCTTTACAATGGTTGATGAAAATCCACACATTTCAACAGATTCAGACCAGACTGGGTTTTTACGGACAATAAGATCTTTTTCCCCTTCATGTGGCTTCTTACCTCAGACATGTGATCCTGAACCATGTCCTCTATTTCCTTCATCACAAACTCACAGATGGCACACTGAGGAGAGTCACGCACTCGCACCAAATTCTAATCAAAACAGAAGCACATGCATCGAGGAAACATCCTGCATTTTTTTGCAATTTCCCAACTAAAGCTCAATTTGATTGTCAAAGCAGAGGTTGAAAGTAAATTTTAATGATTCTAAAATGGCAATGTAAAGTTTCCATTTCCTTGTTTTCTCTTAAAATGAACCAATGACATGTAAACAAAGTGTCGCATATAAAGCCATTTTAAATACTCAAATGTTAAACTGCCAAATACACGGATTCACATGAAAACAACAGAAGCTATTTGCTTCTGTACCTTAGCTGGCTCGCTTTTGACAGGTGTTTCAAGTTTGGTAGCGGGGAACATCTTGACAGCAGGGATTGATTTGGCAGGCACCAGCTTCTCCATGCGCACAGATTTAGTGTTTGTGGAGCAGAATCCAGCACGAGAGCAGATGTCCTTGGGTTGCTGCAGGATTTTAAGACATTCAGTGAGTAACATGGCACCAGTTACACAAGATAAAAGGCAGGATGAGCAGAATATTAGGCATGCACTGACAATCTTCCTGGATGACATCATGCAGCACCCATTGCGTGTCACCTCTGACTAACCGATTACTTATGATACTGCTCCAGCTCATGCCCACAGCATCTAACATCACCCTGCCAATCTGATGGCTGCCATGCATGCAAGCACAGGATGGGCAAGTATGATCTGATGAAAGGCGAAAGCTAGCAGTTCTATTAAAACACCAATTCATCTAATTTAACACTTTATAACATGTTCGAAAATGAGCTCTCAGGATGAAAGTTAAAGATTTTGTTCCAATTACGAATAACATATTAATCAGTTCCTTAATGATTTAATTAATGATTCTTTTAGCGCTTTTAGACCGATTTGGGCACTGAAGGAAACAATTTAAAACAGATTCAATTCAAAGCCACATATTGTGTCTTTGACCAATTAATTTACAAGAACAGGCTCAAGAGCTATTCGTCTGCAATACAAACACTGTGGTCACAAAATGTTTGTTTTTTTTAAACTTGCTACTGAATGGAATTCTATGTGTGGTGTAGAATGTACACAAAACTAAAATAACATGGACAATTTTTGGTTAAATTCTAGAAAGCTGGTTATACGACAAATGCAACAAGTTTGCAGACACGTAAAGAGATTTTTTTTTTAATATATCAAATCAATAACTTTTCACACAAAAATAAACAAACATAAATCACTATTTTTAGTATGGTATGCTGCATCCATTTCCATGTTACTCCAAGATTTGTTGGTTTGTTGCAATGTCTTTTTCTAGGATGTTGAATGAGCTGAGAACTTTCTCCCAGCCATTTTTCCCCAGGAAGAACATTTCTGGTTGAAACTTAGAGTTTGGGGCTTATTTACCAGTACGTTTAACCCTGCTTTCTGAAGTATGCCCCTGTTATTCGGTTGTTGAATGAAACCCGTAACCAAAGAAGAGGCAGTACATAGTTTCAACCCTACTGAGTATTTTTATGGATGGAGATCATGATTATGGATGATCAGTCTGGTACTACATCTACACAAAACATGAAATCCTCAACGTTAGGGCTATTTTAAGAGTGTGTGAGTGGCTAGTCTAACAACAGCACAGATTAGCAGCAGTCAGTGTTGGATTAGAAAACAGCACAGGTGATTAGTCACATGACAGATTAAAAGGCACAAACTAGGAGGAGAGTAGCAGCTCAGAAAAACCTACCTGCTCCTGAAGACCAGAGCAAATGAAACCGCAAGAGGAGGAAGAGGTTTAAAAAAAAAAAAAGAAAGAAAGTGAAGGTGGGTATAAAGAACACATGATTAGAGTTGTGGATTAAGCTGGCAGACAGGCAGAATGTCTCAAGGAAAGAGTACAAAAGCAGTTTTGTTCACTTGACTCCTGCAACAATCTCTCCAAATTAAAGGGGGTCATATTCCCCCTTCTGAGCAAACTCACATTGCTAAACATTCTCAAGCTCACGATTTTAAATACCTTTTTTTTTTTTTTAACACTAGGAAAGTCGTCTTGAGTTATGTAACATGATACAGTACATTAAAAGTTGGATTCCTCATATGACCCCTTTAAAAATCACGGTGATGTGCCACAAGGAGAGGTACTTAAGCACCCATTTTTGGTAATGGAGGATGGAAGAACATAACAGCTGAAAATGCAGACACAAGAAAAAAAAAAACTCACCATAGACATAAGCTGTTGAAAGACCAATGGCCCATACTGGCTGATGTACTCCTTGCACTATTGAAGAAAAGAGAGATAAGACCACAAAAAAAAAAATTGTCCCACACATGCAATACAAAGCACTGCATCTTGAGCGCACAACTCTAGTAAACTCATGTTCTCACCATATCAGACATGCCAGGTCCCAGAAGCTCACACTGGCTCTCCACCCGTGCGAGTAGAGTGCTGATAAATGAGGAATTGGCTTTGGCTTCCTCCTGAATGTCAGAAATGAAGGTAACACAGTCCTGGCACACATCTTTACCAGTCTATAGACAGAAGAGAATTCCAATCAGCTCAAATGAATTATGCACATTTTAAATCAGAAACGCAAACATAGTCTGTGACACCATAATAACATTAATCGAACTCGGCATTTGACACGTTTTCCCGACCGCCCCATTGTGTCAGCTTCACCTGTTTGGGGGTCTCTTTCTTGGTATTCTCTTGAGGGTAGAGCAGCTGAGGGATGTTGAGCAGGAAGGGGCTAACACGCTGGTTCAGGTCCACCTTAGGCATCTCATTGGACATGAGCTGAGCTTTAGCCAGAGCTGCCTGCTGGGACACACACAGGCCCATAGCTGCACACGCCACACCGGGGTCATCCTGTGAGATGACAGGAACACAGAAGCATTGTAAAGCATGATATAAACCAATAGGACCTGTACGTGAATACATTTCCTCTTGCTTCAGTTCCTTAAAGATGGCCGTGGCTGATACTGTGAATTACAAACGAGGTTATTCCTTCCCCATAGAGCCTATTACACAAAGGCTGCTTTGTGGATGGCTAACCATCTTAGCGGAACTAGAGAAGTCTAATCAGACCAAAGCAGTTTTGAAGTCATGAAAAAGAATTTTTATTTAACTGTGATATTTGATGTTGACAGTGAATTCTATAAAATGTTGTTAGATCAATTCTTCAACAGTATGTCTGAATGTCACTGATTTGTGGCTTTTACAAAATCACAAATTGCTAACAATCAACTATTTGGTGGGAAGTAATGAATGCGCTCTACTGTAGCGCTCCACAGAGTTAAACACAGTCATGCCATGGCTGTTAGCTGTCATGTTTTAATTATCAGCATCAACAAATACAATCATAAGTACTGCTGGTGTAAACGGCTGCTTAAGAAAAAAGAAATATTTTTTCTGCGCTCAATACGTCATTACGCCTTATGTCCAAGTAAGTTATTTAAACTAAATCTATACACACATACAGTTATTTCATATTAATATTAGATTGTTTGCCTTTTGTTTGGTACATGGTGGGGGTTCAGGAACCCCATTTTCAAAGCCTTCAACCACAAACTATCAACAATTAAAAGGGGAACTGTCCCATACAGTTACTCAAATCATTAAAAGGAAATGGAAGTATGTATCCAGCTCACCAGCTCTCCTTCGATGATGCCCATCAGAATGGGGAAGTAGTTGTCAACAATCTCCTTACACTGGTCAGCCAAGCCCTCGTCAGGGATCAGCTGACAGGCCTTCTCCATGTATCCGAGGAGTTCGCCCTAGATTCAATACAAGACTTTGGACTTTGGCCTTCAATAAAAAGCACTCAAAAGTCTAATTCCATCATGTCAGCAAACCTCAGTGGCGTTGTCCTTCAAAAGCTGCTCCACCACCATCAACACCTCTTTGCACAGATCACATGGCACAGATTTCTGCAAGAAAATACAAATTTTAGTCACTTCAGAGTTCATGAATTATGCACTGGCATACAAAAGCACTTCTGAAAATCAGATCAGCACACCATCTGAGGCTTGTTCCACACGCTCTGTTGGCAGTGTTGGACGGCACCACAAAGGGAAGCGGTCTTGACATTCTGGCACCAGTAGGGGGGACCGCGGACACACTGCTCCGTACCCAACAGAGGACTCGCCACGGCTAGCAAGAAACAAGAGGAAAGAGATTAGGTGTGTATAAAACAGCCACAATGTTCACACAGACATGTGACAGCCCGGTCAAGTTTACTGTACTTCATTTGTATTCTAGCCACAGAATTAGCAAGCAGTAAATTGTGTTTTATATTATAATTTATGCATTTTTATACATCCATACATATACATATACACATATACATACACATATACACATACACATACACATACACATACACACACACACACATACACACATACATATATAAAATCAGTGGCTTTAATTTTTGTACAACCAGGTGACCAATAACAGGTTACTGAAGTGTCTTTTCTGTGGTTCGTGACCAAAACAGGTAACTACTGTAGAAAACAGGTAACTACTGTAGAAAACGCGCACATA
>JAUMHE010000062.1:749929-773998 GCA_032359235.1 Enteromius mattozi
ATGAATCTAAAATATATGAAAGTCTAATGTTTATCAGTACATTACAGAAAATAATGAACTTTATCACAATATGCTAAGTTTTTGAAAAGGACCTGTATATATATATATATATATGCTCAAAATTCACCAAATGTTAAAAATAATGTCATAAATAGGTTACTTCTATTAACTAAATCAAATCAATATTTGGTGTGACCACCCTTTGCATAATTTTTCAAGTAGCTTTTAAGAAAGTTTCTTCAAGTGTATTGGAGACATTGACACAACTCTATCAGTCAAAAGTATCTTCTGCTGTACTTTTGATCAAATAAATGTAGGCTTGGTGAGCAGAAGAGAACTCTTTAAAGAACAAAAATCTTACTTTTCAAAAAAATTTGACATATATATATATATATATATATATATAGATAAATACATACACACACACACATATATACTGTATGTATGTGTGTGTGTGTTAATTACCCACTAACAGGTCTGTGGGTAATTTTTGAAACTGAAACAAGAGGAAATTAACACACAACCCTTTTATCACTATTTTTGGGTATCTTGTCAGTATTGTTCTCTTTCCTTTTTCTTTCTTCCCATAATACTAAATTAGGTTTAAAGCCTCCTTATTCCACACAGAATATTGCGTGCTGTCCTGGAAGCGAGGCTGTGGTAGTAAATTATGCATGAATCTGCGCTTCAATTGGTGACACTGGCTGAAACTTTCAACCTCAATTTATTTTCAGTCATCTTTTCTAAGTAATCTACACATCTCCATCTTCCCAGACTTCTGTGCCGTACCTCAAGCTTTAGCACATCGTGCTGTAATTTCCTCTGGAACTCCAGGAAACTGCTGATGGTGAGCTTGCCCTTCAGGTCGGCCCCAAAAAAGTAGGTGGTGAGGGCTGAACTGCAGCCTCCTGTTTTCAGAGTGTTTCCTGTGGTGGAGCGATCTCTGTGTCTCATGCCCATACTGGTCTGAGAACGAATGATACTCTGAACCTGGAAAACAGCAATAATAACTTGTGTAAATAACTCATTACAAAAGGCATTCGAGCGAGGAGGAATCTCCTTTAACACGAGGCACAGTATCCACCAGGAAGACGTGTTGACTTCCAGATCAAACCACAACACACTCCACACTGAACATCAGCAGAGAGAAAACAGAGAGAGTGATGAGTGGAAAGGAGGAGGAGGAAGAGAAGGAGGACAAGAAGAATGAGGAGGAGGAGGAAGAGAGAAGGCGGAGGAAACAAGGGAGGAAGAGAAGAGCAAGAGGAGGAGGAAGCAGATGATAAGGAGAAGAAATAACATGAGGAGGAGGAAGATAAGAAGAAGGATGAGAAGAGTCAGAAGAGAGACAGATAAAGTAGAGGAAACAAGGGAGGAAAAGCAGGAGAAGGAGGTAGAGGTGAGAAGAAAAGTAGCATAATGATAAGAAAAGGAGAAGAAGAGGTAAAAGAATAGGGGAGGAAGAGAAAGCAGAGGAATATAATTAGGAGGAGGAAGAGAAGAAGGACAAGGTGAATGAAGAGAAGACAAAGAAAAAGAAGGGAAAAGATGAAAGAGGAAGAGGAGGAGGAGGAGGAGGAGATGAGAAAAAGGACAAGGAGGATGAGGATGAAGAGAAGACAAAGAAAAAGAAGAAAAAAGAAGTAAGAGAATGAGGAGTAGGAGGAAGAAAAGGTTGAGAGGAAGAGTCAGAAGAGAGAAGATAGAGGTTGAGAAAATGAATGAAGAAGAGGAGGAGGGTGAGAAGAAGGGGAGGAGAATGAAGAAAGGGAGGAGGAAGATAAAAAAGGGAGAAGAGATTAATAAGATAGGAAAGGAAAAGAAAGCGGAGGAGCATAATTAGAAGAGGAAGAGGAGTAAAAGTAGAAAAGGAGGAGAAGAATGGGGAAGAACAAGGATAAGGAATAGGAGGAATAAGGTGATGAATGAGGATGAGGAGACAAGAAGAATAAGAACAAAAAGGAGAGAAAGGATAAGGAATAATATTGGGAGGAAGAATGGAAGTAGGAGGAGGACATTGAAGGAGAAATTAGTGAAAAGGGAGAAGAAGTTGGATTGGTAGCAGGAGGAGAAGGTGGAGGTTCAGATGGAACTAGGACACTGTCTGGGACATCAAGGGTCTTTAGCTGCCAAGGCTCTCTGGGAATAAGGGCAGTGCGTTGTTTAGCAGTTTGTGCGGTTCTGCGACAAAGCAACTAAAGATAACCATCAATAAATCAATAAACGACTGCATAAATATATACTGCTGCATAATCAATCATTCCAAGAGGGCTGAAATGATGCTAAAGATTAAGCATTTTTAGACCAATTTATTTCCTTAATAGAGTCTAAATATAGCATTTTAAAAGACTGATGTTATGAGAGGGAGTAAAATTTGTTTCCTAAAACAAATATCTCTAATGGGATGATCTGTGATAAACCACACATTCTATTAATACACACATTTTTGGCAATGTTCAGTTGCTTATATTTAGGCTAATCAGTGCAATTGTTTAACTAAATAATTTTAATAAATGTATCAATAAATTATATCAAACATCAGTCATCTATCAGCTTTAGCATTTCCGAGTGATTGAAATGTAGGTTGGTATTGTATCCATCGGGAATTAATTAAGATTGTAAAAAGCGGTTGTTAAATAATAAGAGAATGAAGAATCTTTATAAAAAAAAATGTAAAAAAAAGAAATTAAGTAATTTGAGGCGGAACATACATTTATTTTTATTTATTTATTTGTTTCTTTATGCACTAATTGTACATACATAATTGTACAAAATTCTATGAACTATGAATTTGATATCTGGTTGACTTTAAAACGAAAACAAAGATTATGCCAATAAAACATAATAATGAGATTTCAACAGAATTAAAAAATATCTAGCTTGAAAAGCAACACATTTTTCACTCGTACGTTTTTTTTTTTCCTTTTCTAACTAAACTTTTTAAAACCCGGGCCAACAAACAGGTAAATGTACAAGACTCTTTCCATCAGTCGTGGTTAGAATGTCTCCCTCTTGACTCAGCTGCAGATCCATGGACTGACTATTGTAGGTCCATGTCTTCAGACAAGAGCATTAAATATGTTCCCTTGATGTGGCTAATATATTTACACGAGCACTTACTGTGTGTTTACAAACAGGCACTGCATTTTCCCAGCATGCTTTGGGAAAGTGAAAACCTGATTCTACCAGGTGAATGACTCACAGTGACTGCAAATGAAAAGCAAATGTAGCCTGAGGGTCAGATGTAAACTAAACGAACAGCTGAAAACACACATGGAACCAAAATACACAGCCACTACACTGTCTGAAAAAAAATGTGCTAAAACACCTTGGGCTATATTAAAGGTTGTACACAATAAAAGGAACAACTTTGTACCCTTCATCTAGCCATAAATAGTATAAGTGTCTTAGAATAGTAATATGTGCCCTCAAAGTACTACTATGAACCTTTTAGGAGTAATAGGTACAAAGATGTCCCTTTGAGGATACTGCCTCAGTCACAAGCTATTGTACTCCTCAAGGAACAATTTTGCAATTTTTTTCTTACAGTCTACTAATGAAATGTGTTCGTCTGTACCTTTAAAGGTTTTTGTGTTCACCTACTTGCTCAAACTCCTCAAGGTCGACTTCTCCATCTCCGTTCAAGTCAAACATCTTGAAGGCGATTTCAAAGTTCCTCTGAGGGGCTGCGAAGGGACAAACAGAGCTTGCAACCCAAAGATGTCACAGCATTTACTTTCACCAACACATAGAAGCTATTTATGCATTTCTTAACAGTTCGAAAAATATTACACAATGTGACAAAAATTTGCTTTAATTGCATTTTTTATGCTTCTTCTGTAATTCTGTGGTGCTAATTATTATTGTAATATTAATTTTCACGATGCATCAACATTTTGGTAAATATTTAGGAACATTTTATAACTTGTATAATTAATTATGAAACATTGGTCTGGGCCAGGGGTGGGGACCTTCGGTCCTGGAGGGCCGGTGTCCTGCAGAGTTTAGCTCCAACCCTCATCAAACACACCTGCCTGTAACTTCCTAGTGATCTTGAAGACACTGATTAGCTTCTTCAGGTGTGTTTGATTAGGGTTGGAGCTAAACTCTGCAGGACACCGGCCCTCCAGGACCAAAGTTGCCTACCCCTGGTTTAGGCCATGACAGATTTTTTAAACAGACATTCTGGAATATTCTAGTGCTTTCTAGAACATTCCAGAACATGATAAATATTCTGTGAATAAAGTAACTTCTTTAATGGCATCAATAAGCACAAACATTTACTTTTGCATGATGCTTCATCCACACCAGTAGGTCTCAGTATTAAGACTGTCAACACTGTCATAACAGCTAGCAAAACAAAGAGTTTTAAAAGAAATACACTCAAGACACTTACTAGAAAGGACAGTCGTGAGAAAGATGTAGTCAGAGAAAGAGATGAGTCCACACTCCCCCAGTGTGTAGAAAATGCTGTCCTCGTCTGCAAACTTCTCTCTGTCCTGAGAGATCTTCTACAGGTGCCCACAGAAAAAAAGGGGAGAGAGAGTCAGCAATGCTTCTGCTAAACACCATATGGAGCATCTGAGTCCTGCTTAAGAGCTGAGCTCCACAGAGTCTGAACAGAGCAGCAGAGATAAGGGAACTAGCATGCTAACACTGACACAGCACAGTAGAATCATGCAAGTGATGCAGAGTCATAAAAACAAAACAAAGTGAGCAGCCTACCTAATCAACAACAAGCATGTTTTGACAGTTAAAGCTTACCTAAACAACACTTTTGAGCATCAAATGTGTAAATCAAGTGGGCTTTCTACCTAAGCAGCAATTTTGGGCATTGTAGATGGGTTCTCGGTTGAATAAAACAACATATGGCTGGTTAGGTATGTTTTGAAGCGGGGATGCTGGTTCAAGCTGGTCCTTTGCTGATTTAAGCTGATTCCAGCTTCAAAACATACCTAACCAGCATATGCTGGAGGGTTTTTCAGCAGGGTTTATAGGGTTGACTACCTAAACAACATTTCTAAGCATCACTTGAGGGTTCAAATGCTCAAATGAAGTGTGTATCCTCCCTAAACAGCATATTTGGCCATAACAGATTAATTTAAACATTTAAATCATGGGGATTGTCAGTATTGTCAGAATCATGTGTGTGTGAATCAAGTGAGTTATCCAACTGCAGTTCTTATCAACTAAACAGCACATGATAATGGTGTCTATAATGCTCAAAGATGCTGTCTAGGTAGGCAGCTTACTACGTTTTAAGATGTGTCTGCATTGAACAACATAGTAAGTGCTACAATCATTGACTTCACTTCACAAATCGCAGATCGCACTGTGTTTGACATTTCTGAAGTAAACTGGTTCACATTTTATGAGCATGAACGAAGGTGACTCCACAGTGGTGTGAACACAGTTTTCTACCTGTTTTTGGCATAAAAAGACATAGGAAGAATCAGAATCCTCAAGTGTGGAAGTACACACATATACACACACAAATAGCATGCTAGAGCTCAGCTTCTGCCAATGTATCATGTTACCTCTGTCTGGGGTGGATCCCATCAGTAAGTAAAGGGGAAGAAAGAACGGATTAAAACAACCTGACCATTGAGCAGACACTCAGGCCCACCCGCACCATAAGTGTATAAACACACCACTGCAAACACCCAAATCCAGCCCTTTTCACTTCATGCTAACACACAAACATACATTTATGCAACATCCCACACATACCTTCCACCGAACACACACTTCCTCTGTGACGACATGATACAAGCTGATAACACACAATACATGCTTTCATCTTGACTTTCGCAGATCAAAATTAGGAAACATGATTTCCATTTGCTATTATTAGCAATGTCTGCTAATGTTAGCATCGCTACTGCTATTGCATAACTGAACAAATCTCTAACCCTAATTATTGAGTTTCTATGAAATACTCATTCCTGAATCATAAGTCTCAACCTTCTGCAAATATTTGTCAAATGTTTTTGTATAATGATTGACCTTTAACCCAGGCAACTTTCCTTCATAGGTAAGTCAGTTTTCTCACCACAATAAAATTATTTCCACATGATTTAATGCTGAAAATACATGACCAAATAAATAATAGTAGTCCATGATAGTCCATTTTAGAATTCTACTTAACTATAAATAACTTCGTAAAATCAACTACAAGTCAACTAATTCTCATTAATTTGCCACTACATGTCTACTAACTCTCAGAGTAGACTGTTAGGGTAGGTTTAGAGTTAGTAGAATAAGTTGACTGATAAGTTGTCTGATAGTCAGTATGTAGTATGTTGTGGACCCATCAAAATAAAGTGTTAGAAGATATTAAGCAGACAGTCTACTAATACTCTAATGACTGCTAGTTGATATATAGTTGAAATATTACTTACTGTTAGTAGAATGTCTAAAGTGGACTAAAGTGTTACCAATCTATTCTATAGGCTATTTATTTGGTTAAATCCTCAACAACTGTTTTGATTTATTATTAATTTGTAATTATTTTAAAAAGTAGCCAGCTTACATAATGTAATTCAAACTGCACAAAATAAAATTGATACAATCGTGATGCATCATGATATCGAATCGGATCATTGACATGATAATCGTAATCGAATTGAATCATGAAACCAGTGATGACTCACACTCCTAGGTTTCAGACAACACTTTCAAACACCTGTCCCTCAAACAGAGCACTATATAGGGGTATAGGGGACAATTTCAGACACAGCCTTACATCAACCATAGCAACCATAATGTTTTCATAGCATGTCAAATCTAGCATAAGTGATTGCTTTTATCCAGTTTTTCTGTGAATTTGACAACTATGAGGGTCAAGTGTGTGAAATGGGGATGAGGTGAACACAGGTTATTTTTGTACTGCTCTGAAACTGGTCAGAGTGGGAATAGTCTTGTGCTGCATATGCTGTGGTAGAAGCTGACCAAAGCAATTGTGTGTGTGTGTGTGTGTGTGTGTGTTTGAGGAAGGTCTAATAAGCTCCGGGCCCATTGCGTCCCTGTTGTCACCTTCAGAGACACTCAAGAGACCAGTCTTATCTAATGTTAGTAGCAGCAATGTCAAACGCTTTAGTACCAAGTCAACAAGAAAACGTATCTATAACAAGTCTTTCTACAATATCAGTAACACCAACTCAATTTAGTACTGACAGTCTGAATATAAATTGATGCAATGTCAGTCGAACTTCACTAGCATTAGTATCATCTCCTGAAACTATGCTAAACTCCCGAGCATGGAGAACTAAGGAAGCCTGTGAGTTGGACCTTCCTGGAAAAACTCTGCTGAGAAAAATGATAAAGAATGTGGATGGTGTGGCAAAAAACCTAAAAAAAACACAAAAAAACAAGCAAGAACATATTGGTTACGTATGTAACCCTCGTTCCCTGAAGGAGGGAACGGAGATGTTACGTCATTGACTGATGTCATGGGGTCTCGCCTGGGAGACCAATCCGCTCTGATCTTTGAGAACAAGCCAATCGGGACTGGCCGGTGAGAGCATGCCAGCCACTCCTAGTGCATAAGAGTATATAAGATGACGGCGCGCCTCACCATTCAGAAACGGGAACTGGACTAAATCAAGGGAACATGGTGGGAAGAAGCCGTGGAAAAAGATGCCAAGGGCGAGGAGGGTGAAGGTTGACCCTCTGTCGGCACAGTCAAGGCTACTCTGGCTAACCTTAACTGAAAGAAAAGTGCTCGAATCCCGGAGGAATGGCGCAGCAAGCCGACACCCTCCCAGTCCTCTCAGAATTACCTGTTATTACCCGATACATGGGAGGACATGGGATCTATGCGGAGGTTGTAAAACCGTGCAAAGTGTTAAGTGTCGCCCAACCCGCAGCTCTGCATATGTCTGTTAGAGAGGCGCAGTGCGTCAACGCCCAGGGGGAGGCGACACTTCGGCCTGGTACGCCGAGGTGATGGCATCGACCACCCAATGAGCCAACCTCTGTTTGGAGACAGCATTTGCCTTCTGCTGACCTCCTGAAACAAACAAAGAGCTGTTCGGAGTTCCTAAAACTCAGAGTGCATTCCACGTAAAGGTGCAAATCACGTACGGGACACAGCAATGTAAGGGCCGGGTCCGCCTCCTCCGAAGGCAGTGCTTGCAAGCTCACCACCTGATCTCGAAAGGGCGTGGTGGGAACTTTGGGCACATAACCAGGTCTGGGTCTCAGGGTAATGTGAGAGTAGGCCAGACCAAATTCTAGATATGACTCGTTGACCGAGGATGCATGCAGGTCTCCCATCCTCTTCATGGAGCCGAGCGCTGTCAGGAGCAAAGTTTTCTGTGACAGAAATCTCAGCTCAAGTCCAGCGGCTCGTAGTCCCGATAGGACGACGGAAAGGTCCCAAGAAGGCACCCCTAAGAAACCTAATGATCAAGTGGTGCCTTCCCAAGGAAAGTCCATCCACCGCATCGTAATAAGCAGCGATAGCAGCGACATAGACTTTTAAGGTGGAAAGGGACAGCCTCTGTCTCTTGCCTGCTCCGCGTCGAGAGTAGCAAGAAGGGAGGAGCTCAGACGTGTTTACGGACGCAACCGGAGGCTACCACGTTTTAACGAGCTCCTCATGAACCTCCAAAAGAAAGGCAGAGAGGCCGAGCATGACAGAGAGTCACGCGTAGAGCTCAGACACCAATCGCCCTGCGTTGAGCGCTCAGGTGAAAGGTGGCGAATCTACCTCCAGCCCGGTGCTTTCAGCGACTCAAACAGCTTGGCGTCAGACTCTTTCTGGGCAGCCGCCACAGCGGGGAGCTGCTCAGTTTCTTCCTTAGCCAAAGCTGACGAAAGCCCCTCCTCTGACACAGCGAGAGACATCTCATCCTCTTCTGGAGCATCAAAAGAGACGCTGGGATCGCCGAAGGATGAACCGGCGCCTTCATTCAAACGCTCCATGGAGTTTCGCATTGAGGGATCAGGAGTCTGTGGGAACTTGCCCGACAGATATTGCTAATCGTCACTCTAAGGCCTGCCAAGCCACTAGCCAATGCAGCCGGGGAGCTTTACAGCCCACCGAACTAGAAGGGGTAGCGGACGAAGCTAGCCTTCTACTGAAAGAAAGCTGTGACCAAAGCAAAGCCATGGACATGCACTCGCAATGAGCCATCCGTGAATGTCGTCTCAGCGTGACTGAGGCCCAGACAAGTGAGACAGCGATCTTCAGAGGTGAGGGAACTCGGTCGAAAATACATCCCGGAGGACATGCTTAACGACAGTGCAACTGTAGAAATTTGCTCTTTTAGATCGGGACTGCCGAGGGGAGGACCGCACATCTCGAGATCTCGAACAGCAGGTAACTTCTTTTTTTCTTCTCTCCAATCAAGCAGCAAGCAATCGGCTCCAAAGCAAAAAGCTGAATGGTGAGATTGGCTTGTTCTCAAAGATCAGAGCAGATTGGTCTCCCAGCCCATGACATCAGTCAATGATGTAACGTCATAGTGACTGACTGAAAGGGAACAAAAGTGCTGTGAAAAGCTTTTATGCAGTCAGCTCTATGTATTAAGTAATCTAACAAGCTGCTCAAGCATCCAGCCAGAAAAACTAAAGACTCTTGTTGGTGCTCGTATCAAATTGGGCCTGAAAAGTTTTTAGGCTGCTTATAACACATTTTGAATTCTTGACATTAGTATAAAAATGTGTGAAACCTTTTTTTCCTCACTTTTATGATATTTCTAATATAAAAACTCTACCACTGCTAGAATACATTTAAAGCTGTTGGCAGTTCAGTGTTTGATTTGATGAGCTCTCTAGTGTGTGCCATCACTGCTGATTTTGATTGAACCACTGTTTCATATTTTTAAGCTGTAAAAAAGTTCTCCCTTCCAGATATCGGTCAGCAAAAGGTCACTACAAGGAAGCACTACACTCAAACTAAACCCATAACTAGACAAGATTGCAACAGAATATTATGCTTTTTAATATAAAAAATACTGGAACACACACACACATTTCCATGTTTTATGGCAACGTTCCATAGACAAGAAAACGTCCCCAAAAGGTCAAAATTTACTGGTAATGATACTTTAAGGAATATATGGTCCTCATGATGTAGAGAACATCAGGTACACACACAAAGAAGGAAGAAATTCACTACTGTTTTTACTCCACATTTTAAATAATTTAGTCTGTTTTTGGGGTGAAAAGTACATAATTTGTGCTGAGACAAGCAGCATTTGCTGTTACTCTAACTACAGAACAAAATGGGTTGATGAAGGGTTTTTTTATTTATTTCTTCAACGATAACAAAGAGGAGTTACTTCAGGTTAATTAAACAATTTTAATTAAAATATACTGCTGATGAAAACGTGTCAAGGAAAATAAGATATTAACAATAAAATAATGTTTGTAGATGGTGATTCATCCACTTGAGCAGAAAGAGCTGAACAGCAGCTTCAACCACTATGCTAACTAGATGACTCCAACACATCTTATATGATATTAATCAGCTACATCCACAACATAAACACACTATTACAAATTACATTTGCACCCACAATGAAGTGAAAAATGTTTGTGGTAGGACATTCTAAACCACATATGATACTTGAGTAAACTCAAGGACAGTTTTCATATGTTGTATTTTGTTTATGTTGATAAATATTCTATTTTGTCAAGTCTTGTCACAATTTTTGTAATTTTCACAT
The DNA here is from genome assembly GCA_032359235.1 of Enteromius mattozi. Taxonomy (NCBI): domain Eukaryota; kingdom Metazoa; phylum Chordata; class Actinopteri; order Cypriniformes; family Cyprinidae; genus Enteromius; species Enteromius mattozi. Next base: position 760,606 of record JAUMHE010000062.1, read on the forward strand.
TATTACTTGCAAACTATTTTAGTCAGAGTAAAATGGACCCTTTTTTTAACAGTAATAGCACTAAAAACAACTCTAAACAAAACTTTAAAATGTTTGTTTGCACAACATCCCTTGTCATCATTAAATTGTGAGTAACAAGTAACACTTACATAAATTAAAATTATTAGGGAATCCATATAAAGCACATCCCAGATCCTCACTTTCAAGTGAAACTTGTGGTCACACCAAAAGGGCTACTGTGAAAACACACAATCTTCCAAAAAGCTTTTTTAAAATGCTAAAATGAGGAACTATAGCATGATAAATGTTACAATTTCTACAAAATATGCACACAATACTTACCTCACCCCCAGATTCCTCTGATTGGTCTGTCTTTTTAAAAATCTAATGAATCCATGTTTTCAATGAATCCAGCTTTGTATTTTCAAATGGCTCTCAGTGTGAATATTTCTTGGACAAAGTGGACAAAGGCTAAATGTTTAAATCTGTATGCTTCTGCACAGGCAAAACTGGCAGGATCAGGCACTCTTCCATATTTAACTGTCATTTTAAAGGTTACAAGCATTTGACTTGCAGCTCCTTTCTTGAGAAGACAACCTGATTATTCTTCAGTGCCACTGTATATGATTTTAGATTCTTGTTCTTAAAGGGGTCATGAGACACGATTTCAAGTGTTTTTCTCTCTCTTTGGAGTGTTACAAGCTGTTCAAAGATGCATAGACAAGAGCCCTAAAGCTGCAAAGACTAAAGTCTCAAAACCAAAGAGTTATTCCTTATAAAAAGTTATGACTTGTCCACACCCCCCTAAAACGGCTCATTTAAACACACCCCCACTTTTCTACATCACAGAGTAGGTTTATTTTCAAACACCGCCCAAATGTTTACACAAAGAAAGATGGCGGAGCTATTATTTTCACTGTAGTGTTGCTGCTGGTGCCATGTTCTGGAGATGCTGTGTTTCAGTGTGAAAGTGAAATTACTTTGTCTGTGCTTCCAAAAGAGGACACAACTAGAAATCAGTGGTAAAGTTGTATTAACAACATTGTTCCAGAACAGTTAAACACAAATATTAAGAGTGTGTTCAGCGCATTTACAGAGAACTGATTCCTAAAACCTGCAGAGCAGTCTATGCTGGCTGTGCACAGAGACTATAAAGTAATTCTACCTCTGAAAGTACAGTCTGGCACTTTTGACTCACAACCTTAAAGTAAGTTATGTTTTCTTATTAAAATAATCTGCTACTTACTATTCAAACACAAGTTTTGAGCAGCGCAGCGTAATGCTTGTTGTTTGTTGTTTCTCTGATCACAAATGCAGACATGGTGTTATGTTTACGAGGCGCGATGCAATGTGATGCATAAAAAGACAGTACTAAGTCATGATAATCAGTAATTACGTCCCCACTGGATACAACAAATGCCTCGTTTGTGTTTTATTGTTTTTGTGTCACAGCGCCGGGAAGTGGCATCACGTTATGGTAAGGGACGTAACATTTTCGTCAGATGCTTGTGGTATTCGGCCAATCACAATGCACTGGATAGATGGCCAATCAGAGCCCACCCCGCTTTTTTAGAACAATGAGCTTTGTACAAATCGACCTGTTTCAGAAGGCGGGGCTTAGAGGAGAAACAATAATGTACAATATGTGGAAAATAATGTTTTTTTTGTTTTGTTTTGTTTTTTTAACTTAAACCGCATAAACACATTGCATTACCCCAAATACACAAAAAAAAATATTTTTAGCAACATCATGTGACCCCTTTAATAAACTTCTCTTTTGGAATCTTTCTTAAGGCCCTACATTGATGATTCCCAGAGATATGGGGATCTCAATGAGGCTCTATTGTTTTAGATAACCCTATTGTTTTTTTCTGGTTCTTATATTCAACTTGCTTCATTCTTGTTCCCCCTCTGATATTTAAGTTTGCCATATACAGGTAGTACTGCAAGTAAGATCGTTCTGTGTCTCTGTGGGACATTTGGAAACACTTCACAGGTGCTGGTTTCCCAAAGCACAGAAAGCTTTATGCTGCCAAACGCCTGAACAGAGATATGGCACCAACATCCCACATTGCTTTGTGTTAGGCAGACACTGCATTGTGTGTGTATAATGTCTAGCATTCTGCAGCACTGTAATTTAACAAAGTAGTTACAATTTATTAGTGCTTCTGCTTCTTTAGTTCCAGAGCTCAGATAACAGAGAGATGGATGTGTTTGTAAAGTCTCAGATCTCACTCCAGACTCAGATCTGGATGAACCCATACTTCACAAACAATGCTGCTGCAGCACTGTCCAAAACAAAATTCAGTCTTTCTCCGAATGAGGGAAACTGGGAGAATGGGTCCGGATTAGGAATAAGTGATGCCTCTAAGCTTTCCAAGGATTTCCGCTTTCAGGCTTTTGGTGTGGACTCAAGTCCATTTGACATCAGAGCTTGGTGTAAAAGTGCTTTTCTAAACTTGATATGATTTGCAATTGGTTTGAAAGTAGTCTGTCCAAATGTGTGGAAATGAACTGATATTGATGATCTATAAATTGCACTTCTGCAAGCTCCTGGTCACACTTATATTATACATTTCTCATTTATGTTTGTCTCTAAATAAATTGCAGTTCATTCTTTGCATCTCTAGCAATGCAATGCAATGCAATGGAGATAAAAACAAATGTGCATTAAGTGTTAGCTAAATTTAAATGAAAAACAGTAAATCGTCTATTGCCCTCCTGAGTCATACCAATAAACAAATATTGGGATATAATTTTTAAAAATGCTAAGAAAATGATCTGAATTCTGAGTGAGTTTGATTCAAGCATTGCTAATCATTCATCATGCCCGTGAGATGATTTATTATGAACTGCTGCAGTTTATACACAAACCACACAATATTAATTCCTATCAACTATAAATTAGTTTGCTTGCCAAGCCAGAATGACATCATTTTTTCCAGTAATACATCCCATTTGTGGTCAGATTTTCAGAAGTAATGGCCTGTTATGCAACCCATCAATATCCAGTAGGACCACCAATCAACAACACAGTCGGACTTTTTTTTTTTTTTTAGCATTTTATTGAGCTATTTTGTCCTGTCATTATATGGCAAAGAGCAGCATGAACATTCTTCAAAAATTTAAGTTCTTCTTTTTGTGTTCTTGTTGTGTTGCCTAAATAAACACATGATCTTAATTTTTAGACAGATTATCCATTTTAAATGTTACAAATGTAAACCAAATTGAGAGTGTACATGTATTACTGTCTGATTCGCACTTCTCCAAGATTGGAGGCACCTGCTGAACCGAAAGGTCGAAAAAAGGTCAGCCACAGGACATCAGACTAGTTACCATGGTGGCAGCCCTATCAGCATCCCACACATAGCTCCACCCACCCACCTATCCATCACATGATCATGGTGGTATGACAGTACACAGCGGTACCTACAAGGGTTTGAAGTATCGTCCAAAACAACATAACCTTTGACCCAACGTTACTCAACTCATGCTGTGTGCTTAGTGTTCATGCAGTTATAGGCCCAGTGAGCAGAGATTAAAGGAAGAGAGAATGCGTTTCTGGATCCAGGGCAAACTGTGGTGTTACCGAGCGCAGGCAGGGGGCGCTACATAATGCCAGCTTTACCCCATCCCGCTAGCAGCCTGTCCTGCAGCCAGTCAGTCGCAGGCATTCAGAGCAGGGCATGCACAGACCTAAAGCACAGGCACAGTCGCCGCTTCCATCAGAGAGACAGAAAGAGACAGAGAGCAGGAACATTCGTCTTTTTGAGTTGTCAGAGATCAGATACGGTCACATTTCATCCCAAAATCAAAAATAAAAAACACATATATATTAAAAAGTAGCCTATTTGAAAGGACTATTAAGACTTTTCACATTGTGACATTTATCATGACAATAAAGTACAATTTATACCTCAATGCAACCATCCTCACATTAACTGCATTGTAGAAATACTATACCGTAATACAGTATATATTTGAATATTATTAAGTGCAACCACAACACGATAAATAAATAACATTAGGAAATAATATGTGACATTTAGGGAGGTTGTCATAAAAATGTCAAATCTCAAAAAAATCTTAATGGTCATTAAAAAAAACAAAAAAAAAAAAAAAAAATTATATAGCCTATATTTCTTTTGATTTTGAGATGAAAACCAACCCTGGAATGCTCTTTTCAGGTTTTGTGAGATCCACTTGATAACTCTTTCCTGTGAGACATAAAAATACCTACCTCTAGGGGGCACTTACTGACTGAGTCAAGTCCTTGAATATCATTTTTCAAGACATTATCCTCTCCTGCAATCTTTATGAAATAATTTTTTTTGTGAAAAATAAATAAATAAATAAATAAAAAAAGGTACAATGTGACTAGGCTGTCTATGTGCTTCAGCAGTAACACAAATCTACTCCTAAATAAAATTGAGACAATTCAATTAGCCATTGAACTGTTATTCAGATAAATTACAACAATGACACATCATTCCAGACCTGACTTGGGATGTAAACTACACATACTTTAGTAAGTCCATATTAAACAAGATAAATAAATATTAATAAATACTACTCTGTCTGTCTATAGCACCAAATACCAACTCAATTCACCACAGTCTAAATATACACCGTTACCACCATTATAGCCAAATACATGCATGTGCGAATGCTCTAAAAACATCATTTAAATACTTTTATTGAACATTTGATTAGGAATATCATTTAAGGTAACACATTTGAAATAGTCTTTGCTATGTACTTATTATATTGAAAAAAATAAACTTAGATTTGTGTAGACTGTCAACTTTAAACACTAATTTGTCTTTTTTTTTTATTATCTGTACTGCTTTCAAGTGTCTTGTTTTTTTTTATTACCTGTTTATGTAATTATTAATTTTCTGAAAAACTTCAAGCTGTGCTCATAGAAATTAAACAAATATTTAAAGGCTCCATACTAGTTTCCTTTCATTTTTTAATATTTATATGAATCATTTTTTCAATCAAGGAATGTTTATTATTTTTGTTGTGATATTCAGTTTAACTGTAATTAAGCATATATTAATGCCTTATTCTACATACCTAATCCTACCCAATACCTAAACTTAACAACTACCGCACTAAATATTAATAAGCAGCAAATGTATTGAGGGAAAAGTTAGGTAATAGTTAACAAGTGTTATCTATTCTAAAGTGTTACCAAAAAAATAATGTGTTAAAACTCTAGAATGGATTCAGGGTTGACTATGTTCAAAAATGTGTTGAGTGTTTGCAGAGTCAGAAACAAGTAAGATACAATAAACAAAATATTGAAGTAAAAATACTGAAATAGCATTTTCTCGCAAAATATCAATATTCTTTTTTTTATTTACAACTTTTTCTACAGTTGTCTAATACCAACAGGATGGGTGCCATATTCACTTTCAGATAAATGAAAACAAGGCAGTGAAAAATTTACGATTTCTACGATCACATGTAAATTTCAAAACACAAACTGTTTTATGCAGCTTCTGTTAACTAACAAAAAACAGTTGCTGGAAGAAAACAGTATTGAACACACTGTGCTTCCATCCCCTCAGAGCCTCACTTCCATTCTCATCTGAAATCAAATATGGCGCTGCCCTGACTAAGGCCTATGGCTCACTGCTCTGATACCCAATGCATTATTCATAAACATGAGCATTTGCACATGCATGCACATAACACGCACTCTTGCTTTTTCTGTACGGCACACAAAGAAGAGTCTCTACGTTCAATAATTCAGCAGAGAGAGACGGCAGCTGGCCTCCCTCAACACTATTCTATAACAGACCCCAGTGCACATGTGCACACGCTTAGACCTTGAGCTTGTGGGTAACATGGGTGGGCGTCAGCAGAATCTTCCAGATCAATTTACATTAATTCAAAGTGCTTATCACTGCCTAGATGGGTGTGGTGCATACTGAGTTTATATATGTGTGCATGTATATGTTATCCTGTCTAGATGAGACTGAACATGCAGTATTTGTGATTGGGTGTGTCCAAATCATTGAGTAAAGGTCAATACCGCCCTCTTTTTAATACCACATAATATTAAAGGTAAAGTCTTGTCAATGATAAAATAGCTATTTCATACACATCAAGTCATTGGTTTTGTGTGTAAACACTGTTGCGGTTTCAAACTGTTTTGTTTGCTGGGGAGGTTTGATATGTCAACTTCTGCCTCAACCAATGGTGTGAATTTGGGCTGGAACTACCTGTTTGATCTAACAATGACAGAAGAGGGAGTGATGGAGATAGCTGTCATTAGTAGTGTTTGCTAAGGAAAACATACTATTAATCATGCTTGTGGTTAGAGATTTTGAATGAGAGCTACCTTTATGTGGGTTTGTGAGGACCATTCAGATTTATGGTTTTCGCTTGACTAATTATAAAAAGGCATAAAAACTTCATAGAATTACAATGAAGAAAAGACCTGATAGAGACCAGAATATCACATAGACTTGGAAATGGGCTCTTTTGACATCAGCTAGTAAGCAGCCAAATAGCAGCTAACCAGAATGTCCTGGTAACACACTTGTTTTAATATTTATATTTTGCAAGAATGCATTTAACTGATCAAAAGTGAGATTAAAGACTTCAAGTAAATGCTGTTCTTTTAAACTTTATAGTCATCAAATAATCCTGAGGGGGAAATAAATTATATATCTATATTTGATAAAAATGTACACATAAATATATAGTATCACAGATTTTCTTTTAATAAAGTTGTGCTACTATACATTTGTGTGTACATTTTCATCAATGCAGCCTTTGTGAGCAGAAGTGACTTCTTATGAGACTAATTCTTATATGTTCCAAACATCTGAATGAAAATTCATTTGTAGCAAAAAATAATAAAACATGTAAGAAAGATTTACAGCCAGGAAATTTCACGATTCACTCAACACTTTTTTTGGATACTGGACAAAACAGAAAACACCCCTGACGCTACAGCTACCATCTGGCCATATGATATCTGATTCAGCCTGATATTTGCTCCAGTCAGCCCCTCCACTTTGCTCTTTTGGAAAATGCACAGTCAGTAACTTCACTCCTCCTTTGCTGTAGTCATACTATTCAAATCTCTCTTTTCTGCTGAGCTAAAGCTCTTCTGCTCATCTGGCCCTGGCTGGCCAAGTTTTATTACACATCCAGTGATTTTTAATGAAATGTAGAGGCTTTTAATGCATTGTTTGGCCAGGGCTCCACATCTGGGAACTTATGTGGATTTCCTCTCTGACAACTCAAGGAGAAGAAGAAGGAGAGAGAGAGAGAGAGAGAGAGAGAAGGATTAAGAGGTCTAGTGAAATTTTCAGTAGAGCCGCTACAGAGATTAATGACGCATTCACGCACACGCAGTCCCATGCAGCTTGGCACACGCCCCATACCTGCCAGAAGTCCTGCAGAGAGGGAGGGGTGCACAGAAAGGGGGAGGGGGGTCCATAGGGATGGATGGAGAAGTAAAAAGATGGCAGAGGAGAGAATGACGGGGTTTATTGGTTAGATGGACACAGAAAGAGCCGAAAGAGCACAAATTAATCACTGTCACCACAAACGCAACAAAACAATTATATCCTCGAAAAACAAAACAAAACAAAAAAACAATGCAGGACATCTCGATGCCTAGAGGAACAATGAATTCATGTGTTAAAAGAGATTGAACATAGATATACAGTTACATGTTCATAAAGATAATTATATATTATCAGTGTTGGGGAGCAATCAGCTACAAGTACTGATGCTACTAAGGTTGGGAACCAAGACCCAATTAATGTGAAAGACTGAAAAATCTTTACTTAACTCATTAGCTATAGGTTTGAATTGGTCTATTGGCGTTCGCTGCTTCAACCAGAGGGAGCGAATCTTGTAAATGAACCATAAGTTATTAACCACATTAACTCTAAATATAAATGACCTTTTACTGAATCTGAAGCTGTGAACACACCTTTACAAACTGCTAATAGTTTTCCCAAAAGCTTCTGTGCAACATTTTGCCTTTTTATCATATTTTAAACACTTTCTAATGAGTGATAATAAGTTTATTTGTGGTTTCATAGTGGTTTCATCTTGATGAACTAGTTTTAAAGTAGCTTCCCCAACACTAATGTCATATTGTTGGAAAACATACAGTGTTTGCAAAATGCCTGTGCGCATTAAAATGGGCTGAAGGGAACGCACACACTCTCTCTCACACACACAACACGTTTTAGCTGTGAAAGTCACACTTGCAAAGCACCAGCTGCGATGACCTGCAAAATACTGTTGATAGATGATGAACAAGAAGGTTAAAAGTGCTGGTGTGTTCACGCGCTCACAGAAAGCAAAACAACTACACAAGAGTGTTTGTTAGCATAGTGCACTCATGCGCTAACTTGCTAAAAATGCGGTTCCTGGAATTTCATTACTCCATCCAGGATTTAGTGGCCATGGAGACATGAGGAAATGTGGAAGAAGATGACGACAGGGAGATGGATCCAGCAGTCCTGCCGGGAGGCCGCGTGGAGCAAACCAGCCACCAGATTTGACAGAAATATATGAAGAAATAAGAAGACATATTCTACATCCCTAAAGCCAACAACACCCAGGGGAACAAAATGAGAACAAAAAAAAGAGATAGAGGGAAATGGAAATAGAAAGAAGGCATATATCACACAACGTGGAAACGGAATTTTGAAAGGTACACAACAAAAACAAAGGCTATAGATCTAAGACCTTATGCATTTATATAGGACTGAGGAACGAAAAGAAGATTTCACCATAGTTTTTACCAAAACGCAACAGCTACCACAATTACTTTTACTAATGTAACTATATATATATACACACACACATATTTATCTATACATATACACGCATACACTACCGTTCAAAAATTTAAAAACCATTAAATATCTTACTGACCCCAAATTTTTGAACGGTAGTGTATATAGAGTGCTGTCAAACGATTCATTGTGATTAATGGAATCCTAAATAAAAGTTTGTTGGTACTTGGAAGATAAATTTATAATGGTAAAATTTTTAAGTTTAAAACCTCCAAAGGCTTAACCAATGATGCTGACTTACGGCGGGACTATCAGTACAGTACAACCCACAGCAGTTTGTGAAATCTGTTTAAAACAGATATGATTTGTCTAATTCCATTTAAATAGCAGAAGAAAAAAATATATAGTTTCTTATTTATTTTGAATTTGGAGTAAAATATGACATGTTCTTGACATGTTGCTGAGATTTACGCTAAAAATCATTGCACCCCTGAAAAATAGAGCTGATCAAGAAACAATCATGCATAGTTAAAGAGCAACTGTGTGGCCTTGAGCACACTTGCAATCTTGCATTTACAGTGGATGGACAGAAAGAAAAACCTGGTGTGATTTATCATCATCTGACCTTAGACTCATTCACCAGCTCATTACTACTAATGTGCAAACAAATACACCTCGTTAAATTGTGTGTGCGAACAGCAAAAACAGTCATTAAGTGACCCATCCCAGTCCAGAGATCAGCCTGTTCAAAGGTACACCTGTACTGTGACAGCTGCTCTCTGACCGGGTCATTTGACAAATGTTCCCTCTTAACGACTTTGGAGTCAAGAGTCTATTTTCTGTACAAGGAAAACGGGACAAAGTCCTGAAACCACAAACAACCCTGTAAAAATCATCAACGCAGACTATGAATGCTTGTAATATTGGTGGACTAAAGCCATGGTCACACTAGATTTTAAGCACCTGTAATTTCTATTGATCCTGCACCTTCGTAATGTGATGACTGCATCCTTTTTTTAACAAACATAATTCAACATACATTAAAAAATAATAAAATATCCAATCCACTGATTTGAAGTCTGCTTTCTTTTATTTTGGATAAGAGGTCATGACAATTTTCTAATACTACTAATAATTTTGCCGGGAAGAGTTCACAACTTTCACCTGAGGCCTGCTGCACAAAGGTTTTTACCCTGCTCAATGTGGGTTGGTTTTGAGACTCTGAGCTGACAGAGAGTGTTTTGTCTTTGTGAGCCCGCTGAAGTTGCTCTAAAAGAGGTCAGATTTGTTTGGTTTCACTCACTGAAGCTGAAAGCTAGCTTCATGAATCATGCCACTGATTTTGTGTTCACTGTCTCCTGCATTTACTTATGTATAAATGGGAAGCCAGCGAAACAAAAAGTGCAGCGTGACCAGCTCTTAAAGGAATAGTTCACCAAAAAATTGAGTAGTTCCAAATCTGTGTAAATTTCTTTGTTCTGTTGAACACAAAGGAAGATGTTTTGAAGAAAGTTTGTAACCATGCTGTTTTGGGTCACCATTGACTTCAACGGTAGGAAAAAAGTACTACAGGAGTCAATGGTGACCCAAAACAGCATGGTTACACACTTTCTACAAAATATCTTCTTTTGTGTTCGGCAAAACAAAGAAATTTATACGGATTTGGAACTACTCGAAGGTGAGTAAATGATGACAGAATTATGATTTTTGGGTAAACTATTCCTTTAAGCCAGGTTCAGCTCCAAGTTTTATCAAAAACACCTGAATCAGCTAATTGCAATCATCAGGAACACTTGATAATTAAAGAGGGGCTCTTTGATCAGGAATGGAACTAACCTCTGAAGGTGGATTTCCAGAAACAATGAACTTTTATTTGGTTTAGCTTAAACAACAGCATTTGGAAGTAACTAACTAAAAGTAACAACTACTAACTATATGGCTTCATAGCAATCTACAAATTCCCCAACACTTAAAAAATGACTAACTAGTGCTGTCAAACGATTAATCAACAAACATTTTTGTTTACATAATATATGTATGCGTATTATGTATATTTGTTATGTTTATAAAAATACACACACATACAGTATATATTTAGAAAAATATTTACATGTATATATTATGTCTAAAAATATTTAATATAAACATAACATATTAAATATATACACATGCAGGTGTTTGTATTAATATTTACATAATAAATATACACAGTATACACGCATATATAAACAAACTTTTATTTTGGATGCAAATCATGTGATTAATTTTTTGACAACACTAGTACTGACATAATATCGAAAGCATTTGTTCACTAAAATAAAATTATCTGAAATTGATGTTAGAAGATAAAACAGAATAGAGAGACCAAATATTTAAGGCAAGGATAGAAATGTTTAAAGTTAGACACAGCGGAGGTGTGTTTAAAGATTGTAACCTAGAGACATCAAGAACAAAGAGACGCAACATGAACCAGAAAGCACAGATTGGAGGCAGATCAGTCTTTTGTAAATTACAGAAAACACACATAACAATACAAATGACAACAAATGGCCCTGATGAGAATGTATGTGTAACTTGTCATGCAAAACGCATCAAGCGTGCAACGAGTTTTTTAGGCTACATAAGAGTGAATGTCTCAAAGCGTGCTCACGATTGAGTTTCTGTGGAGAGAAAGTGAAAGATTTTTATGAAGAGTGAATGAGAACAAACGTCTCCATCCTGCGTCATCCTGTCGAGCTGCACAATGGCAAAGTAACTATTCGGTTCCCACTCACTCCCCCACATATGCACACGCACACAGATCTCGCTGCTTACCTTTCCATCATAACGTTTCACCACAAATTGATCCAGACCAAGGTCTGTAAGAGAGAGAGAGAGATAGAGAGAGAGACACAGAGAGAAGAAGACACAGTCAAGTAAAACATACACAAATATTGGATGAAATATACAATTTTATCACACTAAACAAAATGTGGATACTAAATCACCAGTAAAGAGTTTTGAATAATTACGATTTTGTAAATGTTTTGAAAAGCAAGTCTCTTATGTTACCAAGATTGCATTTACTTGATCAAAAATACATTAGCTCCAGTCTTTAGCATCACATGACCCTTCTGAAATCTTTCTGATGTGATCACTTGGTGCTTAAAGGGATAGTTCACCCCAAAATGAAAATTCAGTCATTAATTACTCACCCTCATGCCGTTCCAAACCCATAAGACCTTCGATCATCTTCAGAACACAAATTAAGATATTCTGGATTAAATCAGAGAGCTATCTGAGCCTCCATAGACAGTGATACAATCAAAATGATCCCAGATCCAGAAACATGTGACATCAGTGGCTCAACTTCGGTTGTGACACTACGAGAATACTTTTTTTGCACCTTACGTCTTCCGCCATTTTGGAGAGTATCACAATGCAACACATACGCAAACATAAACGTATTTGACATAATCAGCCTTGTTTACATCTGGGGGAAAGCACGCGCATGAACAATCTGTGGCTGTTTACACCTAGTGGAAAGCGTATGCATGCATTGAAACTCTCTAAAATGGCAGAAGACATAACTCAGCGGATAAAAATAGTTGAGTAAATTATGTCATTTGTTTTCTTTGTGCAAAAAAAGTGTTCTCGCAGTGTCACAAAACTGAAGTTGAGCCACTGATGTCACATGGACTGTTTTACCGATGTTTTTACTATGTTTCTGGACCTGGGATCGTTTCAGTTGTGTTGCTGTCTATGGAGGGTCAGATAGCTCTCTGATTTCATCAAAAATATCTTCATTTGTGTTCTTACAGGTTTGAAACGACATGAGGGTGAGTAATTAATGACAGAATCTGGGGTGAACTAACCCTTTAAGAAACTTCCTTATCCTTAACAATGCTGAAAAATGGCATAAATAGGCAACTCACTATATTTTGAAGAGAGCTTTTATCACACATAAACAAGCCTATTTATAAACATCTTTGAATCCCTGTAGTCGTTTACATTTATAGACGTCACTACAGGAGCTGGACGATTACTGATGTATTTGAGTGATTAATATAAGCTATTAAGGCTCATTTCCATGTTCCAGAAGTTCCAAATAAATGTCAGAGTCGCTCAGCATCGAATCATTTCTCCATTAATCTTATGCTGAATGCAGTAGAGGACTGAACTGAGCTGAACAGGAAAGACTCTGCAGACCTACAGTCAGCTTCATGAGCCAGGACTTTATCCATTGTACAATTCATTAATGGAACCACAAAGTTTACCACAATACAGTATAAACAGCAATAATACAATAGAAAAATATTTTAAAAAAAGTGTAATTTATTCCTCTGATTAAAGCTGAATTTCGCAGCTGAATTAAGATGAATGATCCCTTAGAAACACATTGCAATATTTTGTGCTCAAGACACTTTTTTTTGTTTGTTTTAAAACAAACACTACCATAAATTAGTGCTGTTAAATGATTAATCACATCCAAGAAAAAAAAGGTTTTGTATATGTGATATATATGTGTGCACTGTGTATATTTATTATGTGTATGTATATATGTATTTGTATGTGTATATATATATATATATATATATATATATATATATATAAATAAAAGAATGTGAATGTAT
>JAUMHE010000062.1:793026-806554 GCA_032359235.1 Enteromius mattozi
GCAATTAATCATAATTAATAGTAATTATTTATATACATATCTATATTTCCCTTATTGAGCATTTAAATTTGTTACATATTATAATGCTGTTATTCATTTCATATGTAAAAAGATTGTGCACAGAGGCCTTAAGAAGTACAGAGTAATGGAAGAAAATGTTTATATAATCCTCAGCTGTGTTTTTATTACAGTGTAGGCAATTTTACAAATTTAATTTATAGTTACAAAATTATTATAACAATCCTGAGGCCCTCTACACACTCAGTAAAGTTTAAACCTCAAGAGTGTCATTTTTGCACCACCAAATAGTTTTCAACTGGGCATCCTGACCAATTTCCCATCTAACAGATGGCCCTGAACCTGGAGCCACTGGAGTCATTGTGGCTGTGTCGGGCAGGCCAGATGCTCAAAAGAAAGAAAAAAAAGAAATAAAGAAAAAAAAGAGTTATGTTTTAATAGTACCAAAGAGACACTATGTTTGCACTTTCAGGGAAATCACTTATGAATCGTTTACCGATTGTTGTCTCTGAATAAAAACATTATAGCCATAAAAATGTTAGCATAATGTGATACAATTTGCAAAGCTGTTCCTGCATGAATGAATTAAAAGTCTGTTATTATTTTTCCACTGGCTGTTAATGAAGCCAAAGTCCAAATTGTATTTAGGACAAAGGGGGGAAAAAAAATCAATTACAGAAAATATAAATAAAGCTAAAAATTAAAGTGCATCTCAAACAAAGCGGCACAACTCAGAAGACTTCAAATCTGACTCAAATGTGACAAGGCATTCATTACCAGTAAAAAAAAGAACCAGGATTATATGGATCGATACTCATTCTGAAAGAAACTATTCTTCTTCTGAACTAATTCAAACAAGATGAGAGTTTTGAGTGAGATGCGTTTCGTTTATGGGGACAGGACATGGATGAGATGGAATGACTTAAACCCATCAAAAAGCATTTCCTTATTGGTTTCTTCTTATAATACTCCAATTTCCGAGTGCCTTAAGAAGATTACCAATACACTTCAAAATGAGTCTTTTTGATGGGGACACTCAAAAATAACACTGGTAATTCTGGAAACACAACAAAAAGAACATGTTACCAAAACACACAGTGGGACTAAATATGAGCATAAATATGAACAGAATAAACTATATACAAATGTAAATATAGGCCTAAGGAATGAAATATCCATGGCATGGCATGGCATTATTTTTTCCAGTAATGAGTACTCTAACGAATTACTGGTTCCCCTGTTTCAACTCTGTTACCGCTACTGACAATAAAATGCAGCACTACTATAATTTATTATAGGCTCAGTTCATCTTAATGGATGCGCAGTGTAATGGACGTGCTACATGTAAATGATATTCTTTGTTGTATTTTCCTTTCAGAGTTCCTATGGAATTCTTTAGCTTTTAAAAACTGGTGGTTTCTCTGGTAATGGGCGGAAATAATGTGCTAACAATCTTATTGGCTGGCGCTCACCTATTGTTGTCCCGGTTTTGATTTCAGCAAATCAGTGCGAGCAAACGCAGACAACGTGATTAATATTCAAGAACCCAGCAGCTCATAAATCCTAGTGCGTTTTGTATTGTTAATTGTAGTAGAATTCATAGTATCACAACTTCGTTATCACAATTATTTTTTTTATAAAAAACGCTAAATGACAAACAATATCTTAAGTACCACTACCAGTCCTAAGTTCAGTCAACAAATGTACATTCATGGTTATTCTAATAACTAAAATTCTATGATTTTATAATGCTAAATTAGCACAATATCATATTATAATGCTATAAAAAAAAATCTGTGGCGATTATATTGCCAAGGTGTCCATAGACAGTTGATCATATTTACAATAATATATTGAATTTGATAGATGTACATTGTCCCACAGAAACATTAAAATAGTGTAGATTAGTGCACAATGTTTTATAATAATAATTTATTCTATTTAGTGTCCTTTTCATTCATTTAACATATTTATATTGAGTTATTTGACAAATTTGAATAGTTACTTTCCCTGTTAGTTACTTTTAAAATGATGTAACTCAGTTACTATTTGTAAGAAGTAACTATTGTAGTAACTATAACGAATTACTTTTTTAAAGTAAGTTGTGGTTACAACTGTATGTTATAAGGTTATCCTGCTGAGTCTTCCAATGGTACAAAGAAATTGGTTCTGTTTGTGTTTCATGAATGAGTCCTATTGGTTGAAGACGTGGCCTGGAGGGCAGTGCTTGTGTAAACAGAGACAGCCGTCTAATGTACCCAACTGCATGATGAATGGCCTCATCCATCAAAGGCAGAGCCCCACCATCCTACAGCGAATCAACTTCACTCTTAATGTGCTGCTGGTTTGATGTATGCTGTTTATTTTAATACGGCATCCATATTTCAGAGAATACCTACATTCCCTCCCTGTTTCTCAGCTTATGAAGAAATGTGACGATTAGGTTCTAAACAAAAAGGTCTGAACCACTGCCATCCGCTGCAGTGTCTTGCTATTTTAGGACAACAGAATAGCAAAAATAAATCATCCTGATAAATTCAAACCTTTTTTAAAGAATGCATACACAAAAACAACCACAAGACATCGGCTAAGTAACCATGTTGAGAAATTCAATCAGTGAACAACCGTCATCCACAAGGATGTGTAAAAGCCAAAACCAATTATGGTGATAAATAGGCCCGACCTACACAGTGCTTTATGCCGTACTGCACAATCAAAATAAACAACATGAATCTACAAAATGTTTAGCAACCACAAATAACAGTGGTGCTACTGGACAGACAGTTCTGATTGTTCGAGGGGGAATTCCTCTTCGACTGTGACGGCGTCCAGCAGTAGAGCTTCTGTTTCGAAGAAATATGCTGTACGCTCAAATGCCAAATTTTATTGCACTTCTATAAGTTCTATAAACATATCTTTAGTTGCAGTAGTCAAAAAGTGTAAGTCGATTCCCTTTCATGCTTCAAAATGTTTAAAAACGATAATCTATATGAATCGACTGCTTTGATAGGCGGACCCTGATTCTTCTAATCTCACACTGAATATTTGTAGAGGTGTTATGATCATGCTAGTTTGGATATATGTTCAAATGTCTCAAATGTTTCATATAGAACTGCCAGTTTTCTCTCAGTAAGTTAACATACAGCCTATTATGATAATGCACTAAGAATATGAGAAGAAAGAAGCTTTAAATAAATATTTTAACGTGCGTAATCCGTGACCAACAGAGGAGCGTCTTGGTAGCAAGGATTTAAAACTTTAACAAGACTTAAACTAACACAGGCAGATTGAAAGACTAGAACGTGTTTTATTACGCATATGTGTGTTTTATTTGACTACTATTAGACTGCTGAACAAAAACATCTACCTAGACTCCCATTTTAACACTTGAAAGAGCCAGGATACTTCTTAATATAACTCTGATTGGATTCATCTGAAAGAAGAAAGCCATATACACCTAGGATGCTTTGAGGTTAAACATGGGCTAATTTTTATTTTTGGGTGAACTAACCCTATAAAGCAGGTGATAATTTGCACTGCTCTTAGTAGACTGCACTGGTCATTGTGAAAATGATCTGGCTGCACCTGTGCTCTTTAATGTGTCTACATTGTCAGTAAATAATCAGCAGAATGTTCCCCTTCTGATCAGCACTTTTATGGAATTGAGCTCTAATGCTCATTTGCCCTGTTTAGTAAATATGGCACAATTATCGTAAATGGAAGCTCAACCATACTTCTCATTGGTACTCTGCATCATTTTTGGGTAAATTACTTCCTTTCATTTTCACTTCTTTATTTTTGAAGCACTTAAAGTAAGTGTTCGGATACTGTACAAAACTGTTCGCATACTGTACAAAATAGATACAAAATAGTGGTTTCTCAAAGTAGCAAAATAAAAAGTGGTTCAGCAAATATCAAAATAGAAAGCTGTCTAAAGGCTGAAAAGTATGAAGATAAATTGTTTTACATTCCTACTCACATTGGTTGTGAAATGCATTATTACTTAGAACAGCAAAGTATATCAGGAAAAGGCCTTTTTTTGTGTACCCCATTTAAAAAGAAACATCAACTACTGAGCAAAACAACAGTGTCATTAATTTTCTTATTCCTCTCATCCTTTCTGCTCTTCCCCTTTAATCAGCAAGTCCCACACTTGCCTGTCCTAGATGCTGCTTTAATATCACATTTTCCCCACAGTTAATGTCAGCTGCAATTCATTAACTCTATTATTGTCGCGCTGCCTCATTCCCAGTGATGGCATATCAGATGAAACCCAACTCAGAAATATGCAGGTTGATTTCATGACTTTGGATTTGCATGTTGATTAGATGTGATGGGTCCACATTTTGTCTGCACATGGTGAAAGCCAGATGATTTCATCAGATAATGGCTGGATGAACCTGACCTCATCATGATGCAATTTAGATGATGTGCATGTTGTGCATTAATCACCTTGCGGTCACGGAAGCCGACTCTTTGTTTCTTTTTCTTCCCTTCTGAGCCTCCCTCATCATCTTCTCCCGCGCTACTCGACTCAAGAGCGCCATCTGACTCCGCCTCCTCTTCCACATCCTTCAGAGGCTCCTCCTCCATCTGCTCCTCATGTTTGACTGAAGACCCTGCCTCTGCATGTGCTCTGCCAATCAGAAGAGAGCATGCAGATAAGTCACACTAAAAAGTATACATCAGTAATACTCTACACTGCCAGTCAAAACTTGACATAATGAAAATATCTTGTAGTGTCTTTGAAAAAAATCTTGTGCTTACCAAAGCATTTATTTTAAATAATTCAGTAAAATATTTTATATTGTGAAGTATTATTACAATTTAAATAACTGTTTATTTTAAATTTCTTTATATTTCTTTGATGCAAAGCTGAATTGCTTATGAATTGCCATAAGTGTCACATGATTCTTCAGAATCATGCAAACCGTGCACAATTTTTGTCATGTGTTCTCTTACAATTCTTTTTTAGCAATCAGACCTACAATTTAATGTTGGACGATATAACAAAAACCCCAGAGATTACACTAAAAAGCAACACAAACCATTTCTAGATGCATTTTTGGCTTGGTCAAGCTAGCAACTACATAGCAATGTGTTAAAAATCACTCTGAACACATAAGCAACTGCATAGCAGCACTCTGACATGGTAGTGAGCTTTGCTTAGGCAAACCACTCACATATTTTCTTCAATAAAAAAAATTAAATAAAATAATCTACCTTACTCACCATTACACCTGGGAACCAACATTGTCAATGTGTATTCATCTATAGAGGTGTGCCTCATATTAAAAGCCAATGAAGAGTGCTAGGAGGTCAATATCTTCAGGACAAAAAGCAGTAATTGAAAAAACGCCTGCCGTTGTGTTGATGGGATGTGTGTTTGAAGGTTTGTTCAATAACTCAATATAATGAGACACAGAGAAAATGACTGCACAGACTGAAAACCGAAATGCCACCTCGTCCCATAACTCCTTCATTCTATAGATCACGTCCCAAATGCATTTCTCTATATTGCTGACATATCAGGTACTCTATTCACACACACACACAGAGCACTGGACTGGCCTTCGCCCAGACTGCAGATGAATCTCTGCAGATATGGGCTCTAAGGACACTTACGTTAAAGGCGAAATGTGTCATTTTTTCATGTTACAACACTTTCTCCTATCTAGGTTAATATGGAGACACTGCTATACGTAAGCCATTCATAGCGTGACTTCCACCAAAAACAAGAAAATTTTATCTTATGTATACAGATGCACCAATATACCATTATAAAAATGCTGCCGTATACTATTGAAGTGTAATTTTTTTGTCAAAACCTAAAATAATAAAGCACAGTAGAAAATAAGTGTTTTTAAATGCCGCAAGTAAATGTATGCATCACAGTATAATAACATACAGTATGGAAGAATATTCATTCAATAAGAAAAAAAAATGGTCGCATTTCCACCATTTTTGGTTGCAGTCTAGAATCTGTAATCTGTTGTTACACATTTGTAACTCATACCTTAAAGGTGCAGTGTGTAAATTGTAGTGGCATCTAGGGGTTGAGATTGTGAATTGAAACCAACGGCTCATTCCTCCGCTCACCCCTCCCTTTAGGCTGATGATACACTTGGCAACTTTTTGAGCAATGTTGCCAGGCAACTTCAGGAAATGTTGCCATAAACAGTCAACCAAGTGAGACACAGGGCCCAAGACTGGTCTAAATTATCCAGATAGAAATTAGTTACCCATTCTCAGTTGAAAAGTGCCCAAGCAACATAAAAGTTGCCCGGCAAAATTGCCCAAAAAGTTGCCAAGTGTATCATCAGCCTTAGAGAAGCTACGCTGGCCGTTAAAAGGATTACGCCATAGTCTGAGACAGTGGAGATATATTTACTTAATTATTCAACTCATCGATATGTTGACAGGTGACTTCTTTACCTCTCACCAAGGCTCTTCAGGCAGTTTATTTGACCGCATGATTCTCATTTGCTCTGACATGCATTGTGAGCTGTAAGGTCTTATATAGACAGGTGTGTGGCTTCCCTAATCAAGTCCAATCAGTATAATCAAACACAGCTGGACTCAAATGAAGGTGTAGAACCATCTCAAGGATGATCAGAAGAAATGGACAGCACCTGAGTTAAATATATGAGTGTCACAGCAAAGGGTCTAAGTAGGACCATGTGATATTTCACTTCTTAATAAATCTGCAAAAATGTCAACAATTGTGTCAATATAGGGTGCTGTGTGTACATTGAGAAAAAAAATGAACTTAAATGATTTTAGCAAATGGCTGCAATATAACAAAGAATTTAAGGGGGTCTGAATACTTTCCGTACCCACTGTATGACCAATTGTATGTGTGTATGTCTGTGTGTGTCCACATAAACCTGTTATTTTGCCATATTATTTCTCTAACTCCATTTAGTGCTGCTACCGGCACAAACATTAAGCAATCCGATTTGTTTAAAATGCTTTATGTAACTCTAATCACAAAAACAAAATAAAGCAACACTGAAGCACCTCAATAAAAACTGATGTATACTTTGTATACTACTCTTATACTTTATATTTTATTTGGAAGACACTTCATGCATGAGACAGGTGTCCACAGTGATCTGTACCTTGTCCAGAGTAGTCCAGCGCTGGCTGAGATGCCCGTCACCCCCGCTAGGGCGGCAAGCATCAGTCTGCGCCGCTGATAGGAACGGAAGGCACCGGTGTGATGCCGTCTTGACAACTGCACCATCCCGACGGTGGCAGCCGTCAGCGTCCGCAAGCGGTACATACTGCAAGAAGACGGGAAGACAGAGCGATTACTATGCAAATAATACTTTTAATTCAGAAAGAAAATTGCATCTGTATGCAAATATCTCCTTGAATGACACAAATCGCACCATTTCAAATATTTGAGCAGGGCAGTGAACTAACGTTATAAACTATCAAATAAAATGAAATTCACCCAAAGTCAAACATGCCCATTCTGCCTTTCATCAGAGATTTGGGCCAGCCTCAAATGGTGTGATATAATTTGATTCTGTCTGAAATTAAAACTGTAAATGTGGGTTCTGGATCTTTTCCCGAACACTGCATGGATTAGCCTGAATCCATACACTAGCACATGTCCCACGGCCCTGAGCCTGCACTCCAAAAAAACCTAATTATCCAGCAGTGCAGGAACAAGACACATTTTTAACAATAGACTTAAGAAAGCTATGAAATGAAATGTGGCTTTGTGGCTTTAAGTCCACGTCTTTTAGTTTTGAGGTCATCTGTAAGTGAGCACACTAAAAGTGACAAAATAAACTTTTAGGATGTGTAGCCTAAGTGTTTAAAATTTCTGTCATCTGGGGAATTCTGAAAAAAAAAAAACAACAACAAAAAAAACTGACGACTCATTCTGTCTGAAGGGACGTTAATTAAAATGAATAAAATTTAACTTTATTCCTCAAAAACAATATAAGTAAGGGATGGGTTTGGAAAGGTAACTCTTCATATAGCACTAGTGACTTGGAAACAATTACAAAACTAGAATTTATCATAGAAACTTCATTGCTAAATAACAAATAAGTGTGAATATTATTATTACTCATTATTGTGGTATCAAACTCAAATACAAATTCATAGTGCTGCAGTTAATCACTTTATATCACTGGTTCTGTCGCGACAACTCTGAGAGTTTAGCATGGTAATATACGTGACAACATTAAAGGGTTATTTCATTCCACCCCAAAATGAAAATTTTGTCATTCACTAACCCCCAAGTCATTCCAAACCCGTAAAAGCTTTGTTGGTCTTCTGAACACAATGTAAGATATTTTGGATAAAAACCGGAAGGCTTGTGACTTGTTTCTCATTGACTGTCAAACAATTGCCACTGTCAAGGTGCAGAAAAGTATGAAAGAATGCTCCATCTGCCATCAGTGGTTCAACCGTTTAATTAGGAAGCTACAAGAATACTACGAATAGCTACAAAAAAAAAAAGTTTATTCACAGATTCAGCACCATAACATCATCATCCAGTGGGCACAGACTCGAGATCGGTGGACATGGTGGAGTAACCCTTTAACATGATAGAACTGATCTGCTAAACTGCTGCTGTAAGCATGTGGAAAATACTGCTGCTGCACATATAACATATGAAACAATCACCATTTATAGTATACGTGAAATCACCCTGTATCAGATCTATACAGGTGGAGCTGGGGAAGGAGGAGGATTTCTGAAGCGAACTGCTATAGCAAGCACTAGATGAGTATTTGAATGTTGAGCAGTAAGCTCATTACCAGCTGATATAAAAAGAAACCAAACAGCTGCAACGTTTAAATAATAATGTGTTTAATGTGATGCCATTCACCAGCACCAATGTACAGTAATAAAATACAACCAAATACTAAAGTACTTTACATCCTGTTAATTAGCAATTTCAGTGTTTTAAAACAAAGTATATGTATTTATTTAGGCAGACACAAGAGGAACAGTTGAGACTAGAGCTGCTCTCAACTGCCCAGACCATTTTCATCATTTATTGAATCACATCACAACACCTACAGAAACCATTAGCTTAATTTGATATCATGCCATTTAGGTTAGCGATCATGGCCTTATGAATCTAATGTTATTCAAGCTCTTCTGAAACTCTTTAGAGTTTAAAGTTATGCCTGCATCAATAGGCCAAACAACATGAGGACAATGTTAGTTCTCAAGTGTCTCTTAACCAAAGATCACTGACGTCAAACCTAAGCTACAATGTGTCTAAAGTAGGAGAGTCCAAAGGGTCACTGTCCTGCAGTTTGGCTTCAACCCTTATTAAATGCACCTGAACCATTTAATCAAGCTTTTCAGACCCACAAGGAGCAATACAAAACATCTCGAAGTCTGAGGCATCGAATTTGATTTGAGAAATACAGAACTGTTTATGCGGTTTGTTATATTCACTGCACAATGCTACTGAATGGCTGTAGAAGCCTTGGAGAACAGCACACAAGATATACGGACCATTTGAGACACTTTTATAGTACTTTGTATGTAATTTTGACGCTGAACACCATCCATTTCCATTCACTGAAAGAGCACATATTCTTCCAGATTCCACCCTTCAAAACTAAATTTCAAGAAAAGTCACATTCACAAAGTAAATGATGACTCATTTTCAGTTTTGGGAGAACTGCTCTTGTTACAGGGGTTAACATATTGCAGTCAAACTGTGTACATATAACAACTTTTGAGTGAATTTGCAGGATAGCTCTTGAGACCTGTGATTCTCAATCTTCTTTTATGCCAAATTTGTTAGACTCCCCCACATAAACAAACCAGCATCTGCTTGTTTTTCCTTGAAAAGAGCTACTTATGTCTTTCGCATCTTTTGACATCAAACTGTAGGCAGAGAGGGACTGGCGAACTCTCCCTGTGTGCTCTGCCTCGTTCGTAGGAAGGCAAAAGCTCCGTAGAGGCTAGAAGAGCCACCTGTCCATTTTCCAATATTGACTGTATTTTGATTGAGGTCCTGATTCAGCAGAACATAATGAGAGTGGGAGCGCTACATGCTAATTGGAGTGAGCACTTGTGCGTGACATTGCAGACTGATGGCGCTGGTCTCTGGGGCTGAGGGACAGTGGGACTTTGACGGAGAGCTGCGCAGAACTCTTCAAACAGAGCAGATACTGCATTAGCCCAGTAAACACCCTGGTGGGTTCTATCAGAGTGAGTGCAACTTGTCCAAGCCTTCTCGAAGAACACTTTGTGTGACTTCACATTGAGAGGCTTCTGTTTTGGCCATTAGAATATTATTAATGTAATGTTTGCACAGTTTAATTGTAATTACAATGAACTTTTAATTAAAATGGTACTTCCGATTGGTACTGAAGCTGGTGTAGATAACACATTTGTGCTGGAGTATGATTAACAGGTAAAACATTTAACATTTTGGTCACATTTTATTTTAAGGTCTGATTCTCACTATTAACTAACTATAGACTATGGCTTTTGCATTAAACTCCTTAATAGGTAGTGAGGTAGTTGTTATGTTTAGGTATAGGGTAACTTGAAGGTGCTGTATGTAAAACTGACAACTAGTGGTTGAACTAGGTATTGCAGTCCAAGTTCAAAATATTGGAAAGGGTGTTTTTCACCCGGCTCCTCCTACTCAGACTTGAATCACAGGCCTTTGGCAGATTAACGACACCAACAGGAATGAGCACACATGATGATAAATGAAATGAAATATGCTGTGTTTTCTGCTAACTGGCAACCCGGGGTTTTTCTTTTATGATGAGCATGTTAATTTCTGAATTAATAATGAAACAAGGAATTGAATGGGAATAAAGTTAAGGGCGAGACCATAGTCTGAACTAAATTTTTCATACTTTTTAAAAGAGTTTCATCATAGACATTTTTCATAACAGAAAAAGGTGCATTATCGTTAAGTACAATGTGTTTCACTCACATCACAAGGCTGGTGATGAAGGAAAAACTGGCAAATGTATACAATAATATATGAGACACCATGCTAAGTGCCTCATTTATACTCATTACTGATGCTTTCCTTAACATTAACCTTCACAGCTCATGGAGATTCAATTGAGTGGTGAAAATGATTATAAAAGTCTATTTTCAGCAGTTTTTAAACGAATAAAATTGCACATTATACAAATACTTAAAGGCAGTTCATAAGGTTTTAAGTGGATCCACACATCAGAGAAAGTCTGAAGTCTGTGAAAGAGAAAACTGATTCTAGTCAATCCCATGACAAGTCTTTTATATAATATTTTGAACAGTAATTAATTAACTAAATTTATCAAACTTTGCAGCATTTAAAGGGTTAGTTCACCCAAAACTGAACATTCTGTCATTAATTACTCACCCTCATGTTGTTCCAAACCCATAAGACCTTCGATCATCTTCAGAACACAAATTAAGATATTTTTGATGATATCAGAGAGCCATCTGACCCTCCATAGACAGCAATACAACTGAAATGATCCCAGATCCAGAAACATGGTAAAAACACCGGTAAAAAAGTCCATGTGACATCAGTGGATCAACTTCAGTTTTGCGACGATAGGAGAATACTTTTTTGCGCAAAGAAAACAAAAATAACATCATATACTCAACCGTTCCTCTCCTATGACGTCTTCTTCCATTTTAGAGAACATTACTGCGTAAATGTATGCTTTCTTCTAGGTGCAAACAGCCGCAGATTACGCACATGCACGTGCTTTCACCCGGATGTAAACAAGGCTGACTACGTCAAATATGTTAAAGCTTGGGTATATGGTGCGTTAAGCATAGTGGAAGACCTAAGTCAAGGGAGAAGAGTAAATTATTTTGTTATTATTATTGTTATTTTTGTTTTATTTGCGCAAAAAAAGTATTCTCATAGCATCGCAAAAGTGAGATTGAGCCACTGATGTCACATGGACTGTATATATATATATATATATTATTAACAACTTACAACATACATAGTATTTTTTTTTGTTTCTTGCGAAAAAGAAGTTTGCTTATGTGCACTTATAGTAAATTTAAAAAAAATCCAATGTTTTAAAGTATCACATCATGTAAAGATGCCCTATACAAGGCACTCCACTAATTGCATTTAATATAAATCTAAACTATAATACATTCACAATAAACTATAATGACATTAAATTAAGTGTCCAAAACATTACATTTAGTTCACACTTACTGTAATAATTATATTATTTCCATAATAAGTACTTTAAAAAAAAATTATAAAAAAATAAATAAATAAATTATATACACACAAACAAATTCTTATCCTCACATTGACCCAAACGCTTATTTTCTTTCTTCTGTGAAAACACAAAAGATGATATTCTGAAAGACAGCCAAGCAATATTCAAACTATTTATTTTTATGTTCAAACTATTTCTTTTTTTTGTTCCATAGAAATTTGGCCGATTAATAAGGCCAATTATTAAATCTCTATGCTCAAAAGAGCAGCCTAAACATTCAGTAAAACACTTCTTTTTCTGTTACACAGAAAAAAATAGTCATGGGGTTTAGAAGCACAGAGGCCTCTGACAAGAAACACTTAAGGTAAACCGCAGTTCTTGTATGTCCAATTGGTTGGGCATAATTCCTACACAGACTCGAGACTTTTGAGACTCCCAAACCATTTATTCAAAGAGAGCTCTTTAACCTTGCTTCTCTGCAATCTCCAACAGCAAACAGTCCGCAGCAGTCAGGGTTTCACATATCCAGTGGCAATCTGGACTCTGCTTCTCTCAATGCACCAGTGATCAAACAGCCACACGGTTCTCAGATAAGGTTCTGCCAGGGATTGCACCAACAGCAGAGAGCAGGGCAAACTTCACAACCAGCTGAGGACAAACTTGACTGAAGACCAACATTATTTCTTACAGTGCAAAAAGAAGCTGATGAAAAGCTGAAATATCACCAAAACACACTGTCCCTTTCTGCAGCAATAATATTCACATTTCATCATCGAACTAGGTGAAATAAAACTAAGCTTTGGATGCACCAAACCGGTCTAAATATTGTCAGGCTGCAATTATCTGAACTCGCAGAACATCGCCTGCAGCACAAAATATTTCACTAATCTGATAACAATTAGAGACATAAAGTGGAGTAAACGGTTAATTTATTTGTACAAAAACAAATTGGAGAAATTGTAACGCCTAATATGTCAGATGTTGGTATGTAGGTATCGGCCGTTTGTGTACTTGCATGTGCATTTACAGGACTAGCCTGACAAATACAATGATCTGAGCAGAAATTTTTGTATGTGTATTTTATTACAATTTTTTTCATCCTTTCCGACCAAAATGCTCGTTACCGATGCAAAAACGGTGAAAATCAAACCTGATCTGATTTTTTTTTATATAATGGATGAAATTAACAGCCCGTGAGGTATTTATTTAAAAAAAAAAAAAAAAGCAAGTTTATGATGGCTTAGTCTCAGCCTCAGACGTCACGCCCACGGAGCGTTGGCTAAACGTCTGATGCATATGGTACACTTTTCTGGAAA
>JAUMHE010000062.1:819837-847657 GCA_032359235.1 Enteromius mattozi
CGCTAAAATAGTATTTTAGATTGACTAGTGGTCTATTGGAGTAGTTATAGTGTGTATGCGCTAGAGTCTTATATGTGGTAGACGAACACTTGTTGGTTTAACTCTGGAATGTGTAGCAACAGTTTACAGGGTGTGACCTACCATGCAACCTTTGAACAGACAAAAACACACGTTTGGAAGCCTCAATTGTGTTTGGCTGCTTAGTGATCCTTTTGAGATCCGAAACAACTAGCCCTACACGAGGACTCAGAGAAGCATATGCATATGCCAGTAGATTGAATTTCAATATTGCGTTATTGCTTTAAGTGGATTAGGTGCCTTGACAGAGTATATTAAATGCGGTTTGGCATTTTCTCGCCCTATAACTCCAAAGAACTCTTTGAAGGACAGACTATTAATAGAGACATAATTATATAATGCACAGGATGGATCAGTTGCCAAGAAGCAAGAATGAATGACACAGTGACACAGTGGCACTGTGGAACGTCAGGTAGCCTAGGAGATGATTTAAGGCACTTTTTATTGAATGTGGAATATGTTTTATTGAATTTAGCAGTCAAAATGTACCCTGGTACCCTGCAAAAGGTGGATACAGACTGTTGCCTTAATATTTTTCTAATTGATCTGAATTTTAACATTTCTTTCATTGGTGCAATCCAACACATTGCTATCCAAGTCTGGTTTATGCATTCATAAAAATAATGGCTGCGTCCGAAAGCCTAGACAGCTGACTTGCTGTCTTATCAGGCAATGACTTTGCAGGCAGTGTTTTTGCACAGAGGCACCTCATGATTTTGAATGAGGCAGTGTAACAGCTTAATGATCTACAACAAAACAGAATGAGTTTTGGTGATAACTAAAGGAATATTTAATTAGCCTATTATAATACTGATTTCTTGCTAGAAATAACACCAAAAGTGCAAAAAGTTAGTCAGAAATATACATTTACACACAACCTGACCACCAAAACAATTTTCGGATGCCATCTTTATTTTTTTTTTTTAGCGGAATGGAACACACATGATTGTGGGATATCAAAGGTTTTGAAGGATACATCTTCAAAATTAGATCAGAAGTTGTTAAGCAGAATTTGGATTCGGATGTGCCTTGATGCCTTCGCGTTTTGTAATGCTGCCTCTGAATATAGAAAGGTAAGGAAAGCGTATTGGGATTGTTTATGTCTGACAGTGACAAAGTAATTTCTGGCATATCTCTGCAGTGAACAGATGTGTAACTCTCTCAAAATACATAATTTAGAGAATAAAACATTAAGGGTTTTGTTTTGTGACTTAATACTTCAAGTTAAATATAGTTATATAATATAGAGTTTTATGCTATTTTTTCCTTCATAGAGAAAGAACATTGGAGCGCGAGCGTCCCGCTCTCTCTGATTGGTCGACCTGATGTTCTCTTCAAGTTGTCAAAACTACAGAATTGCGCGTCTTCTCATTGGACGAAAAGAGTTCCAAGCAGTGCCAGCAGGTAACCGCTCAGCCAATCAAATCGCTCCTTTCATGTTGTCCTAGAGACCGTGGTATTTCAGTCTACGACTTCCTTATACTGACATTTCAGAGTGTGTTATGATATATAACCGTCTAACTGTGTCAGAGTTTCCCTCGTTAGAAATACAAGAGCTTTTGCTTCGAACGCAGACCTACAGCAGCCTGCTTGTGAAACATTTGGGTAGGCTATATACGTGTCTGTGCGCGTGTGTGTGTATGAAATATTAGCCCAGCCCAGCAGCCCTTCCTATTTCCCCTCCCTTTCCTCCAACAGTCTCAGTCGGTTCGCCCGCAGCACTTGCGTTCTCTCGGCCGGGTTTCACTCCAGAGATGGCTGCGAAAGTGTGTAGATCGGTCCTCCTCCTGTCCCGGAGCAGCGGAGCCGTAGCCTCTTCTGCTTTTCCCGCATTCGGTGTCTCTTCACAGCGACATCATCAGAGCACAAGAACGGTGAGTCCCCGGAATGAAAACCAACCGAGCATGGGTGCCGCTACCGCTGCTGCTGCTGCTGGACAAGGGGAGGGTTGTGAAGGGAGAGATAAGGGGGCTGGGTTCCTCTCTCTGGTAAGGGTTAGATAAAAACAACCCGCCAAGGAAGTGTTTTGGGACGTTTCACCTCCGCATTGAGTGTTTCCGTGCATTGCACAGTGATGATCAGCAGTGCTGCATCATTAACCAGTGCACTTTCAGTCGAGCTGTACAAGACGTCCCGTTTACCGGAGGCGATTACACATGTACAGCCCGTGTCACGGCTTGACTCGTGTATGCACATTACATTTGAACTTTGCATGCATGCCATAGAATCGCACGCGTGCAATCAGATGCGCTCGTGGCGCATGGGCTCCGTGCATTCCCTTCCAGGATAACCTTGAAAGCAACAGTGGTCTCAACTTTAACGCTGACTCCGAGGCACATCCTGCGCTCTCCGTGATTGATTACGTGGCGTTGGACCGCTTCAGTAATTTCAAGCGTGTTCTTTCAAGGTTTGCAGAACTGGACGGAGTGTGTGTGAGATGGTGTTTGATTCACTGCAGTGTCCGATTGTGTGTATGTGCATTGAGAGAGAGAGAGTGACAGTGCGGCAGGAGTCTTGCGTTCACACAGGATGTTGCGTTCAAACGTTTTGAAGACGCGTTATAAAGTTGAACTGTTCTTAACTTGACGCGCCGTCTTAAAAACGCAACGCAACGTCCGACGCATGCGTACTCAGTACAACAAATAAAAAACAGCGCAGACCTAACGCAAGAATGCGTAACGCCCCCTGCTCGTATGAAGTACTGTCATTGTTGGGTAAAAGGAAGTATACGCTCCCTCACAGGCATGCATATCTTCTTCAGTCCTTCGTTTAATTATGTCACTCCTCCTCTTTACTCACACACCCCTCCCTTCCTTTCTGCGGGTGTTTCCCGTTTCCAGCGGCAAGCCTGTGGGTTTTCCTTTGAGCAAACTCCAGTGCGCATTGCTCAATGGCGCTCGGGCATGTTTGGAAGCTCGTCAGCTGGAAAGAAAACATGCGGGCAGGCCTCGAGACACCATCATAGGTTTTGATTTGTTCAACCTTCATGACTTTCAAGTCAAAGTGAGAAAATGTGAGGAGGAAGGAAAGGAGTTCCCTTTCGACAAAGTACTGTGGTATTTCCAGGATATAGCTGTTTATAAACTTAGCTTAATGGTTATGCAGTGATATTCTTTGAATTAAACTAGTGGGCAGTACCATAGGTAAGCATCTATGGATAGCATGGTTGGAAATAGTGGTAATTTTGAATATTATACAGTCTATCTATCTCTCTATCTGGTCGCCGTGATTTTGCCAAGTAAGACATGATTCTGGATCAACATCACTGTCCAAAAATATAGACTTATCCCCAATCCTTACCCCTAAACCTACCCCTACCCAAAATTGATGCCTAAAATCAGTGGGAAATGATAGCTGATTAACAAGGGTGTAGAAGCACCTAACCCTGATCATAAGCCTAAAACAGATATTTCCAGAAAAAATATTCCTCAATTCTGATTGGTTGATTGGAATGTTGTTCCAGGATCAACAAGGATGTTGATCTAGGAACATCTTGTACTTGGTGAAATCACGCTCACTCTATCTATCTATCGTTCTATCGTTCTATCTATCGTGTGTATTCTTACAAGCTTTGCACTTACTAACATGTTTTTGGACAAGCTACCATTTTGGACCATGGACTTTTCAACTCCGGGTCATTGGAAAAAGGCCACTGCAGCAGCACTTCTGCCGAAACAACATTGCATTGCTTCTTGTACATATCACGGCACTTTGGAAATTAAATGTTCACTTAATGGTGCAAGGAGGTTAATTCTGTATTGATGTTAACATACCACATATACTAAACTATTAGTTTTAAACAAAAAGTAAACATGAGATAATATGCGTTTGCATAACCACACCATTTGCTGCTACTAGATGTTATATCGTGGCTTGTGTTTCAGAGTGCTCAGCAGTGCAATGCTGTACGAGGTGAGCTACCAAGCAATTTTACCATATCAGAAAACCCATGAATATAGAAGTGATTATGCGATAGGAATGGCAAAAGTGTTTTGAGGACGTAACATAGTATTGTGGACGGAACAATGCAAAATTATCTCTCTTAATCAATAATGTCACTATAGTGTTCATATGGAAACTGCAGTGAATTGGATATACTTTAAGTTCCGTGATATATAAATCTGGTAATCAAACAGTACTATGCTGGAATACTCTCTGATTGATGATGTCTCCTTAGGCACCTCATGTTATTTTTATGGGTTATCTTGCCAGAGATATAGATGACTTGGAATTTAAAGTCTAAACTTCAGCTAGTTCAGATTGCAGCCTTTGAGATTGCAGCATACAAATAAATCTGTTAGTTTACAGAACCATACCCCTTAGATTGGCAGAGAATCACACCAGCAGATTCTCACATCCTTCTATGGATTAAGCAGTCCCAGTTTGATCATGAATCTGGTGTGTCTCTGTTTATTTCTCTCTGGGCAGTAATGTTTGTGGCTCTGTTGGCATTTATAGTGTTCCCCAAACCAAGCATGCGGTGCTTGGCACAAACCTGTCTGGCTGAGACACTGCAGTGACAGGTCTCTGACAGCAAGGCCATGCTGCCTTCATCTGTTCATCACATGCTAGCTGAGCACCAAGTCTCTAAGCACCGTTTCATCATAAACATCCAAAGCACAGCTGTGAGGTGTTTAATGAATTGCTGCAGAACACTGGTTTCCCTAAGGACTATGCACTTCAGTAGAAATAACAAGGCTTTGAGTGTCTAAAAACACTTTGAACCTTAGCTGGACATGAGTGCCATGGCGAAACAACATCCTCTTGGATCACTAGCTGAAATGCCAGTCGTGGTGTCAGATATTTAGCCTGAATCCAGGCCCCTGAGATATGCACTTGACTCTTGTTGGCTTGCTTTTGAATCTCTTCAATAAAAAGTCTCCTTTCTGAATGTGGACAAGTACAGAGACTACTGGAGAACAAAGTAATATCTAAAGAAGTTGATAACCCTGTTGATCACTGTGGTCCACTCCAGTGGCATATCTTTTTAATCCGGGCAGTGCTTTGAGTTTGAGTGGATTGAGCATATGCAGAGAGTGTGAAAGATGGTTCAGTGGATGAACCAGCTCCCTTTGCATACCTTAGAGATGTTTTAAGAAACATGCAGCATTAGTTTCCAGCCATATAGAAAAGATGGCCATAATAGCCATTGTTTGTGCTCATTTGAAACGCGGTAATTACTTGTGAGGTCTGTTATTGGTGTTTAAACTGATGATTACATACCAGCGATCATGTCATATTGATAAGTAAGTGACTCAAGCAAGTCTGTGTGCATAGACTGTATTTCCATTGCCATGGCAGCAAACATAAAACACAATAAAAATAACTAACTTCCTGAATGCAGCAAGATATGTTGAAGCAGTTTAACCTCGCCTATAATATGAAACATATTTGGATGAATTGTTGTATGTGTGTGTGTGTGTGTGTGAGAGTGTGTATTTGTGTGTAATGTGAACATTATCAAACCACTTCCACTTTTTATTTTTGAAATGAACTGGATATGAATTATAACCCTTCCCAGTTTGGTAATCCAGTTTGGATCTAAGTGGTCTGATTAACTGTTGTCATGACTAAGTGGGCAGTTTCAGTGATTTAGAAAGCAGGAACAAAAGAAGGTTGGTCTAGAGATTGAAACTCTCGTTGTCCCAGCTGGAAACTCCAGAGACCTGTCTGCCTTTTGACAGCCAGGGGCGATATAGCAACTCAGAACTGAACCAGCCACCAGTTTCTGATAGTCCTTAATTATGTTTCAGGCTGTAACATCTGCGTATCTGAAGCGACAATGCTTCTTAACATGTGACATGTTCCTGTGACTTTATATTTGTCTAATTTATCTGGTTTGTAGAACACTACTGTGTGTGTGTTCTGCCTGTCTGTACAGTGGACAGCTCCATAAAACATTCTCTTATCTGTTGTAAGGAACTTACGTTTAAAGATTGCTGTTGGAACACATCTATCCTTTACATTGATAAAAGAGAGCACTGCTATGATAGGAACGCTGACCAGGGTTGCCAAGTTTTTACAACAAAACCCACGGACATGAAAACATCCAAAGTAGAAAGGGCGTCAAAGTGGCCCAATTCTGTGTGAAACCATGGACTTGGCAACACTGATGCTGAACATCTTAAATTTGTTTAGGTGCATGATAATATTGACAAGTAGAGTTTTGCTATTTCATCCCCTTTAAAGCATTGTTGCTTTATACACCAAATTTATACACTATAGGCTAAGTGGGACAGTATTTTAGAGTTTTGTGAAAAATGTACAAATCAGCCAATATATGCTGGGATAATTTGCCCCCCCAAAATATGATTCTGTAATAATTTACACACCATCATCTTGTTCTGCCAGTGTATGATTTACTTTCTTATGTGGAACACACCAAAAAATATTTTTTAAAGATGTTTTTTTACTTATGTTTATTTCTGTACACTAAAAGTTAATGGAGTCTGGTGTTGTTTTGGACCCTATCCTGTGGATGAGAATATCATCTTTTGTGGGGGTTTTGCACTTCTCTACCATAAATGGTAGCATGAATAGTCAGTTATGCTTGTCTAATAAACAGTATATGGATGCTGATTAGACAGATTAGGATTTTAAGATGGATAGTGAATCGTTTTTTAAATGGACATCTCAGTTTTAACAACGGAGCGTGTCTTTTATTTACCATTGAGGAATGTCAGTAAGGGCAAACCTCTGGGCTGAATAATAAGCTCCGAATTATGCAATACTGTTTCTTTATGTCTAATAAAAATATGATCCATTGGTTCAGCGTTCATAGTTATGCACCTAATTATAGCTTGGTACAGTTGTGCCTTTAATCATTCTAAATCCTTAGATGCAGTTTTGTAATAGACTATTAGTATCGCATGCATTTATGTAGGTGTAAACTTTTGTAAGCTCAGCACTGTGTCCCTGTGTATCTTTCCCCACAGAAGTATAAACACAAAATGTTGAAATAGAAACATTCCGATTATTCATGTGGTTCATAAACAGAAGCATGAGCTGGATCTAATACAGTGAAGGGGACCAAATCAAATGTCAAACCTGGTACTTCCATTGAAAGGTGTTTAAAGTATGTACTGTATGCAGTGGATTCTGTACTATCCATATGAGGCCACAGACAATATCTAGTGAGCTGACTTGCGGCGTCATGTTTTCTTGGGCGTAATTCTGTATGGAACGTCAAATGTATGTGACCCATTTGACCTTACATTAAGAAGACTATTGACAAATTATATTACTGCAGTTTTCTATTTACATGTTGCTAGGCTAACAGCAGGGTCCTTCAAAATGCATACAGTTTAGCCAATTGTAGTCCTTTTTAATTTGATTAGCAATATTTTTGGCATTGAATCAATAAAAAATATTATAATAAACATTTCTTTCTTGCTTGCAGTATTTTGGTTGATTTATTCACAGTGCATTGTAATATTTCAAGCATACAATAAATGAATTGGAGAAAATATGGAGACTTCTTGGAACTCTCTTTGTGCCTGTAAAATGCTTTGTAGGCAGCTTACTAGGTTTTGGAACAGAGCCACTGATTCAGTTTAAATTGATGTCAAATCACACAATTTATGGTAAATGTAAAGTTCAGATTATGTTCAAGAAAGACCTTTTCACTTACCCCAATATGCAATATTGTGTCTTTCTTTAGGTCCATCTGTCCGTAATCAGTTTAAGTATGTTAAAATTAGCCGGTTCAGGAGTGCGGACATGGGCGTATTTAACATTCTGGGTGACAATATTGTAGGTTATTAGAGCTGCTTTTAGTGTAAGTGCCCTTACATGAAAGCTCGACCTCCTCATTGCTATTGGGCAGCTAGCTGTGCTTTCCTATTGCCCGTAGGTGCAAGTCATGCTTAATGCAGGCAGTAATGGAGGCCTGTGTGAGTAATATGATGATGGATGAGGAGGCGGTTTGTTACCCCTCTGCTCTGATGTTTCCCCTAGATTCTCACACCATTACAAAACCTGGCCGTCTGATTGGTTGTTGAATATTGGACACACCGCAGTGTCATTACTTTTGACAGGAAAACAAATCTTTCTGTTCATTGAGCATGTGCATCAGCTCGTTAAATTAGGCTTTTAGACGAAGGTCATCCAAGCTAATTGTTTTTTAAGCTTTATACATATGTTATATAGGTTTACAGTAATGCATATTTCTAGTCATTGAAGGTCATATTTCCAACCTGTGTGCCAACAGTACATCCGCACCCCCTCTGCTTTTATCACTTCTGCACCTGCTTTCTTTTTACATCCAGACATTGTTATTAACCCTCCTCTGCTTATTTTCATTATTCAGCTTTTATTTAATTGCACAACAGATTAAATTTGATTTGAAGTAGTTCATAATTTTAAGTACCTCGCTGGAAATCCATAAAAGAGTTTAGGAAAGAAAAAACTTCCTATCCAGACTGTAATGTGAGCATCTAAAAAAAAATACTGCCTGCCTGGCAGACATGAGACTTTAAACTCTGCCATCAGGGTGGTAAAATATTAAGCAAGGCATTTTTTAAGTTGTGGAATGTATCCATGGAATATTAATTATATTAATTTAAGTGTGAAACTGGCAATGAAAAGTACTGGCAATGAAGATTTTTGAGCCTATAACTAGGTTGTCATGCTTCCAGAATTTCCATAGTCAATGTGAATGCAAGTAAACTAATATTAATATACATTAATAAAAAAGTAGATCATTAATATATGCATTATATAGACTTTCTCAATGATCTCTCTGTTGTAACAAGTTTTCCAAGTAATTATGCATAAAACAAGTAAAATCAGTAATTAAGATAAACATCCGTGCAAACTACAGAACAAAGATACCAGAGAAGTAAATAATGTTTAAAGTATGCAGCTATCATGAAGCTTATTACAGATGATATGTTGTCACCAGTGTGTTCGCTTTGTATTAAAACATTGACAGTACAGGCATTTTGGAGTGGGAAATGAATTTGACACATGAAGCAACATTACTGTATGGGACGAACACTGGGTTTTGTAGTCAAAGGACTAGGAATCTTAAAATCCCTTTGGTATTGAGTTCGGTATTTGGCATGTAGACTGCACTGAGTATCCAGAAATGAACAGATTTGCATTGATTGCATCATAAATGTTTGCATTTTACTGAGGTTTTGAGTGAGATTACTATTTGCATTTATAGCCTGTGTCACTCTTATCTGAGGATTTTTATGACTTGCATCTTGTATATTATTCATATGCACCGCCTAGTCAGCTATAGCATTACAAGTGGGTAACCAACCACTATTTAGGCTACCTTTTTAAATACCCATGACACCTTCCACCTTTTACTTTTACCTTCATAGTTGTATATAGTAACCATGTGGAATTATTTAGGATGGATATATTATTATTTTTTAAGCATATATTATTATTTTTTATTTTGGTTTTCTTTGTTGGTTTGAGGTCCAAACTGAGAAGCCTCTATGCAGGTCTGATCGATGTGCAGGGCATTGACATTTGCAGGCTTGTTATATTTGTTTTGCAAATAAAAATTTAAGGGAGACACGGTATACAGCGTTCTCTTTGTTGGGGAATGTTAATGAGACCCTGATCGATTGTCGCCAAGGTCAAAGTGGCTGAATTTGGAATTTAGGAAGTACTAAAAAGTACCTAAAAGTTATAA
Organism: Enteromius mattozi; assembly: GCA_032359235.1. Taxonomy (NCBI): domain Eukaryota; kingdom Metazoa; phylum Chordata; class Actinopteri; order Cypriniformes; family Cyprinidae; genus Enteromius; species Enteromius mattozi. The sequence continues at coordinate 829,568 of JAUMHE010000062.1, forward strand.
AGTGAAACCATCAGAGAACGTTTAGGGGGAAATAAGTGGAGAGGTGACATGCAATGACCTTGCTAGATGGTTTTGTGGTTGATCTGTTGTAATGTCAACAGTTCATGTTTTGAGTGAAATACTTCTGCCTTTTATTTCAATGTAATAGGCCATATGTAAATCATCTTCAGTAAACGTAACTCACACAATGGACTTTGTTAAATTATTACATCACGTAATCACGTAAATTGAGTTTCCTCCACACAAAAAGAGAAATGCTGACAAACGTACTGGTTACTTTTTTGCCCATTTATTCAATGTGGATCTGAGCTGTTGAGTACTACATATAACTTGTGTACTATATTCCACTTCTCAAGACCGAAATAATCTCTGTGTGGGAAACAGCCCAAAATTCAACTAATAGTCAAGTAAATTCTTGCCTATTCTGTAGCTTGCATGTTGCAAATTCTAACTTGAGTTTGTTTGGTCTTATTGCATTGATGCAATATCTTTGTCGTCTTATGTAAGGTGTTGTGTCTAAAGGTGCCTTACTTGGATATGGACAGCAGAAAGAACATTTTCAGTGAATAATGATGGAAATTATTCTTTATTAAAGCTGTTATAATAAAGCTGTCATAATAAAAAAAGAATGTCCTACAGATAAGGGTCAATAAAATAGTGACAGCGTTTTCCTGTGGGTGAACTGCCCCTTTAAAGGGGGAAGTGTGTAAACAACTTTAAAAACTTCCATAAGTCACCTTCACTAAACCTGTTTTAGTCAATTGAGAATACAATGACAGAGGTCGCATGCTTCAAGATGAATAATCATTAACGGAGAGGTTAAGGGAAATCTTTACTTGCATATTATACTGGCTAATTAGTGCAATTAAAATTTCACAAACAAGCCCGGGCGTCCACGTGATGACCTGAAATCTGTGTTTGCACTGTAATGAGTTACCACAACAACAGCGCTCTGCCAGATTTACCATCGAGCACTTAGAGAGCACCATAAACAAACAATCCAGCTCTGACTGGCTCAACAGCTGCCATGTTGTGTTTCTAGTCGATTACCCCGGCTGGCCATTCCTTCAGCATACAGTATAGACAAATGTGAAACCCAAACCGCAGGCTTCTCTGTGACTGCATACAGGCTATCTGATCTCTGTTTGTGTTTTTGGTTTTAAAGTGTGTGCGCGTGTATTTGACCCAGATATTCCAAGGACACAGTTGCTCTGCAAGCTCCCATCTGACTTCCTTGTCCTGCCAGGCCTGTCGTGGATCTCTCAGTGGGCTGTCTGCACCACGACCTCCTCCCCCATTGAGTAAAACGGGAATGGGAGGGGAGGCAAACTCTGTAGAGCTTGATCATGTCCACTTAAGCTCTGCATCACAACAGGAAATCAATGTAATTACAAAAGATAAGCATGATTGGGGATGGGGCGGTTGTTCAGGGAGAAAGGTGACTGTAGGAATGAAAAGAATAGGAGGAAATGAAAAGAATGAGGAAAATTTTACCCAGTGGAAAAACAAGAAAAGCAAACCATCCTTCAAACTGATCTGTTAACCTCTGGGGCTTGATTTTATTAACTGTAACAAAGCAGCCTCTCACACTGGCCTCCTCTGGAGATGTAAGATTGGAAAACTAAAGCTTAGACAACGACATGTGGATTCGGTCTACTCAGATGTGCTTTCACATGCCTACGTGTTTTAGACTGTAGGGTTAACTTGGCAGTGGACTATAGTTTTGATCCAAATCATCTTTAAAGTTACAGCTGAGAATCATGACTGATTATCCTGGCGTCCCATGATTTTCGGTCAAAGATTGTGGCTTCTTTTATGTAGTCATTGGAGAATCAAAGAGACTCGTTGCTTTAGAACCGATTCTAAACTTTCCTTCTAATTCACCCTGTTACAATTTGTCGCATAGTGCTCCTGTTCTTTTTTTTTTTGGTGAGCTTCAAGTGACTAGGAATAGGAGGGCAAAATCAAAGACAGATGCCCTAGCAAAATCTTCTTCTTAGTCAGTTGGTGTAAGGCTAAGATTCACCCACTATTACCTCATGATATGATGAAACACATTGTGATACATTAGTCACAATTTATCACCATGCATCATGGTATAATTATTTGAGCGCAGCTGAAACTGTGCCAAACTTGTGAGAGACAGAAATTAATCTGCCAGATCGGTTTCAACATCTGTTGGATGGTTCTCTGTACAATATGCTGCCTCAAATTTCCACACTGCTTAATGCTGGTTTATCATCTTTTAAACCTGCACTTTTAACCTTGGTTATGGAACATTTCACACTTGTAATTCTGAATGTATAAAGTGTGAAACAATGTAAGACTGCAATAGGGGGTTATGATTTTAAAGCCATAAAACTGCATCCACGCATCATAAAAAGTGCTCCACATGACTATAGCGGATTAATAAAGGCCTTCTGAAGCGAATTGATGCATTTGTGTGAGAAAAATATCCATATTTAAGTCTTTATAAACCCTAATCTCTAGCTTCCACTAACTGTTGTATGTGCATTCATGAGAGAGTGGCGTTTCAGCAGATGACGTAGGTGCACCTGGAAGGGGTTATCGGATTCAAAATTCACTTTTACATGTTGTTTGAACTGAAATGTGTGCGTACATAACCACCCTGTAATGATATAAAATTCACCCAGTCTTATTTTTTAATTTTTTAAAATCCAGATAAATAATATCCCCTTTCTCAAATCAAGCCATCATCAAAGTCTTGGCACATTAGACCCAGGCCCCTTCCATGATTGTTGATTGACACGGCCGTCTTACCTTAGACATGTCCTGAGTGAGCTGTCTTCAGTCCACCGTTGCTTCAATGCCAGAGCGGTTAGGTGTTTTGTTTTGTTGTTGGATGTAATAATGAACATAGCAGTCTTCATTTACTCCTGACATCAGATCCACTGAACATGCAGTGGATTACATTTGCTTTTGAAGGGAGTTTGTTCTTCAATCTACCTTGCATCTATATTCACACAAATAATTTGTGATTCAGCTTCACCTCCAGAAGAAGGTGTTTTTTGTTTTTTTATGAATTCGACCTGAAATAGTAGCCTAGATGATCCGGTGATTTTTTTGGTATACTCTTTTCAACATACTATGCTTTGGGACATACTTATTCTAATCTCACATACTATTTAGGGTGGGTAGTATGAACATTGGGATGCAGGGTGTGTGTCTCTCCATAGCAAATCTCATTAGCATTTAAAAGGAAACACGCTAAAATGGCTTGCTGTGAAAAGAGCTGTTTTTGTCAAGGTAAAAAGTGTCTTTTTTTTTTTACTCTACCACTAAATAATTTGAATCAAAGTATGTTATCAAATTTTCATTATGACCCTAAAGAATCATATCAACTTGTGGAAAATCATCATCCGATGACCTCTTTAAACAAACCTGGTTCTCGCAAGCCTAGCGTATTCTCACCGGAGCTTAAGCTACGCCTACGTCCAACTGTAAAAATTTTCATTTTAAGTGCTGTTTAGTCAACTAGACCACAAAACCACCATGTTTGTCTTAATGACAGCAGGCAAATGAAAAAGTCTGCTGTGGTGTGTGCAGAAATCAACATGGGTCCTCCAATCAGGATCCAAAGCATTCAAGAGGCAAGTTTGCCATGTACAGAAATGTTACACTGTCCCAAGACACCACAGAGGAAAGGAGCTTTTAATTTGCCTGCTGTCATTAAGACATGGTGGTTTTGTTATTCTGCGTGATAGGGCTTTGATTTAGGTCACTGTGGTTAGTTGAAAGTGTTTTTAAAAGATAGAGATCATCCACATTTCCTAATTGTCAGACCTATATGAGTCAGCTCTTGTACAATTATATGAGCCTGTTCAGAGAAGCGATTATTCACAATGTCCATGTACCCGAAGGTTAATTGTTCTGTAGGAAGGGACTGCCAGTATTTGTCCCTTGGGGTCTGCTGGACTCCACATGGCTTTCAGTACCATCCTTCTAAGCTCTCCATTATACTGTATGTTATACGTCATACGAATAAGTGCTTCAAGCAGTTCTCGTGGTTGAACCAAAGTGTGTGAGATAATGAGGGCAGTTGTGCGCCACTCTCATCCTTAATTCAGCATGTGCCGGTGTGTCTGTGCTGAGCAATGGTGCTCCTGATGTAGATGACTCAGCTTCCTGCTGTTTCACTACTCTGTAGCCACACTGTGCCCCTAAGTTGAAACAATCAATGTTTCCACGTTCCACAGGTACCTCAGTTTTTTTGCTTGTTTCATGCTTTCAAAATTTGCAGGACCAGAACTGTCCATGTCACCAAATGATAATCCGACATGAAACTTGCAGGAAATCCTATCTATTCATATAATTTAGACTTCATTTCAGTGAACTTGATTCAAGCTAATTTGCATATGAAATGAAATGTATCAAAAAAGAGACTCTTTTAGACAAATTTTCTATTGATTGTCAGTTATTTGTTTCTTTCTTGCATTCGCTTAACACAAATTGAATTGGCATTTAGCATTTAACAACAGTTATGAACAAAATCTAATTTCCACCTTCAAACCTTGCATATGGACACCTGTGCCTGTGTAGCAGAGGCCGGTTTCTAAGAGCTGCGCAGGTACACCTCTCTCCCCTGAACTCAAGAAGCATGCTAGTGACTGACGTTCTTGTTAGCATCCACCTCTCATGCCAGAATCACTGGTTCCAGTCTCACCGGAGTAGAGCCGGAGGGGTTACACTGGTGCGGTGACCCGGATGGGAGTGTGGTTGGACACCTGTGCCAGAATAACTGAGGCCAGTTTCTAAGAGATGCACTACTAAACCTCACTCCCCTGATCCCAAGAGGGGCAATAGTGACTGTCCCTAGGGGGTATGGATCTTGGCTTCCTTGTTAGTGCACCCACCTCCCATGCAGGAAATGCCAGTTCAAATCCTGCTCTGAGCAATAACGAGGGGAGTAGAAGCAGAGGAGTTACACCTGCACATTATTTGAATTCTTGACTTGATTTGTTTCCATTTTTTTTTTCATCTTCATTGCTCTATTGTTTACTGTAATATAAATATCTGTCACACTACCCTGCCCTAGTAGATAGTAAGTCATCCAAGGGATGAATGCTATCCTGGATAATTATTGGCATGGAGACTATTTTCAACAGCGTGTAAAACAATTGATTTGTTTGGTGATGCATTAAGTTTAAGCCCCACATGACCGTACAGTGAACCATAACTGGAAATAAAAACAGGTTTTGTAATTACAAGCGTGAGGTTAAGTTATGTGTTGCCTTGGTTAGTAGGGGGTTAAGGCATAGTTGTGTGTGGTGTTTGTCAACCGAGTCATCTGGGATAACAGCGTGTTTGATGGGGGAGTTTGCGCTGTGGATCAGCCTGTCAGCCTTGGCTCTTGAGCAGGAGATTTGCAGCCCTGCTTTAGCTATGTGTTGTCAAAGTGATACGGGCATTCCCACTACCACTGATGGATGAATAAACACACACTTTTGCATGCTTATTCCGTTTAATCTACCAGACCGTTTTACCATGGGTAATTTTGGCATGACATATAGTATTTATCATTGGAAGTATCTAATCGTCTGTAAACACCTTTTATAGCACGTCCCTAATTTGAATGTCGTCGTCATGATGCAAGGTTAATTTCACCATCAAAGTGTGTGCATGCATGCTTAAGCTCCTGTAAATAGAAATAGAAATACTAACACTTAAACATGCACACATTTGGACTATTCGACTAGTTAGCAAGTCAGTGCTTTCAGGTTAGGTTAACTGTTGTGTGACTTCTGTGTGTTTTATATGGCATTCACCGGCTGACCAGTTGACTAAAGTTATGCACAACTAGTTGACTAGTGAAAAAAATACTGTAAGTAGTCATGCCAGCTCTACCGCACACAAACACAGAATTTGCAGTGAGTAATTCTATGTGCCACAAGGGAAATAAGACAAAGGACAACCCTGACACACTCATTAATGGCCCTAACAGTTAGTTCTCAGAGGGGTTTAGGCAGAGCAGAGTGTGAGGGTCATCCTGGTGTAAACCATCACATCAAGTTTCCTTGGCAACTGATAAACCACTAGACTGTTGCAATATACTGTGACCTGCATTCTGAACCTGAGGAAATGTAGAGCGTTTTAATAAAAAATGTTAGAATATGTGTGTCATCTAAGGAATGCAATGGAACTTTACATAGTGGCTAAGGCACTGTGGCTAAACCAATGAGTCTGTTTACATGTACAACAAAAACTAATGTAAAATAATGGTACAGTAGCAGAGTAAACATTTGTACATTTATTGAAAAAAGGCTGAAACTGAAGATGTGGTCTGTGCAGTAATACAAGTACATACGAACTACACATTTATTCAGAGACTAACTCTTCCTCAGACAGAAGTTTTCTTTTTGGTTAGAAGTGAAACTGATCCATTTTTAAAACTGCAAATCAGCAGTAGGTTACTATAACCAAGCAGTCTTGGTAGTTTGTGAAGAATTGCATCATTTCTACTGTCAGGTACCCAGCAGCGGGTTACACAAAACTACCAAACTCATCAAAATGACCCAACAGACCCCAGGGTGAAAAAACAACCCAGCCGGGGTAAAATGATTTGGAACTATTCTGTAGTTCATGAGGGTTGCAATGGACCACTCTACTACACTGCTCCATATCTTCTAAGTGTATCAAGTTTCAAGTGCTGTGCTGAAAAATGGATTTTTCTCGATAGCTCTGCAGTCTTGATTGGTATTTTTTCCTTCTAAAAGAGGAACAAAAGAAAAATGAATGAAGGTAGGAGTAAAAAGAGAAAAACAACAGAGTAAATCTATAGTCAAGATCTGTGCTTCTGACAGAATCCCTCAGTGCCCGAATCTCCGGTTCACCTGGGTATCCTAGAGGATTCCCTCTTATTACCCAGTATGTGACAGGGAAAGGGATTTAAAAGGTAAGAGACTATGAGGTTTTAAAGGATTCTCATTTTTCTTGCTCAGAAAACAGACACATGCACACAAAAGATTTGTTTCACTGGCAAATTGCTTTGGCGGGGTGAGCCTGCGGCGATTCCACAAAGGCATGTAAATCTAGACTGAAGTGTCCCACGCGCAGACCGAAGGAAAGCATGAACATTCAGGGCAAGCTGCTTTCAGGCGGGCAAGGAGTGAAGAGACTGCATTCACAGCGCATACGACCTCACACTTTTCCCAGTCACCATGGAGTTGCTGTGGAAACGCAGCGCTTTTTCAGGAAGTTCCAATTCAGCCTGCTGAAATGCACCCACTCTCGCTTCATTTATGTGTGATCTGTGAAATATTACAGCCAGCTGATCGGCACTGACACCTTACGTTAAGAGCATTGGCAGTTAGCCTCTCAGGTTGTTGTCAAGGTGTACTCTAACATGCAGCTGTAGTGTTAGTCCCAGACTAATGCGGTCTTGTATTGACTCACTGAGCCCGTATCAAATTTCTTCTCACAGTGATTTGATTGTGTAGCCTTGCATCAATACAGCACTGTGGTTCTGTGAATCTTGCTCTATAAAAATAACTATAGTGTGGATCAAGTGCTCTTCAAAAACAGATGGATTTTAATAAAGATGTCAAAGTGAAACATTTTTCCATCCAAAAATGAATAAATAAATTGTTAGGGAATGAAAACAGTAACGAAGAATTAGCTAAGATCTAGATTTTTTTTAAGCATGGGGTTTGTAAAGGAGTCAGGAGGTACTAGGTAAAAACACGTTTTGCTGTCACTTAGAATAAATGTTTGTTGAAGACAGTTGTTTCTGTTTCTGTTTTTTTTTTTTGGTTTTGGTTTTTTCTTTGGTTCCCTTTTTCCCCCACAAGAAGTTGCATAACATTATTGTTTAGTCAATGGAGTATTTTATCTTTGTGGGTAAGTCTCAAGTAAAAAAGTGGGTTGGCTTCTCTGTCAACCCCAGAGTGCTAAGTACTATCCAGTGACCAGTAATATAATCAGAGCTTTTTGCAGTGCAGGACTAATAACAGACTCTACCAAAGGGGATAGGTATCATTAAAAGACCTCTCCTCCATTGGAAAACTCAGCTAATCAACCATTCACGCTCCTTATGGGGCATGTCAGGGGTCAATAAGTATAGGTTATTTTAGATTATGTGGTCACAGATATGCAAACGTACATGTTGGGTTGTGGAAAATTTAGAATGCAAAGTGGTCATATGATGTTACTAAAGAGAACATTAATTTGTGGCTTTTGGTTTAATGCAATGTGTTTATGGTGTTTAAAGCTTAAAAATACATTATTGTCCACATACTGTACATTATTATTTCTCCTCTATGCCCTGCCTTTCTGAAACGTATCAATTTGTACAAAGCGCATCATTCTAAGATGCGAGGTATACGCTGATTGGCCAGCTATCCAGTGAGTTGTGATTGGCCAAATACCTTAAGCGTGTGATGGAAATGTTATGGCCCTTACCATATTTACCTGCCTTCTTTCTTTGCGTAAACTGTTGGGCATTGTCTTCCCACTCAGAAACGTAGACAAGTAGGTGCATGTTTAAACGAGGCGTTTTAGAAAGGCATGGTCGAGTCTTAACGTTTTTTATAAAGGTTTTGAGACTTTATTCTTTGCAACTTTAGGGATCTTATCTATGCATCTAACACCCCAAAGAGAAAAGACAACTAGAAATTGCACAAATTTTGATTTGTAATGTGAATTAAATTGGAGGCACTTCACAAGATGATTCAGCACACATCTTTATATCAATTATGTGTGTGTATATATAATAATATACATATATAATGTAATATATATGTCATTTTATAGTGTATAGCTAGCTGCCTTCTTTAATCATCTTTGATTGGACTGAAGCATCTAGCAGCAGGATATGTTCTTGTGGAGAATCAACTTGAGCCTTGAGAAAGATCTGCTAATAGATGTGCATGAGAGAGGGTGAATGAAAATGAGATGGTAAAGAGGCTCTCAGGGGGCGACTGTCTAATTCCCCGTTTAGCATACAGCAGAGCCGCTCTTTGCTGTCAGACGGTTTACCGGCACTCTCTCTGCCATCTGCCTTTGTCCGCTCTTTTTTTTTTCCTCTCTGTTTGTCTGTCTCACCTCCACGGACCTACACCATCAGCATTTCTCCTTATATTCACTGTACATTCCTTTCCATGTGACATGCTTTGTAAAGGTGCGAAAGTTGCGGAGGGAGCAAGACTTCTTGGCACCCGAACAATCTAAATTTTTTTCTTGTTTTTCCCAGCAAAAGGGCATACTTTGAAAATGTCAGGAAAACAGTCAGGAAAACGTAGATCAAGAGAAAGGCCAAGGGAGAAGGAGTGAAAGGTAATTTGCTACAATGAGCGGAGGCGTCGTTTTCAAGTGCAATAAAGTCCCTTGTAATCGCTTGACATTGTAAGGACCTCTCAGGTTTACAGGGCTCTCGCTGGCTTTGTTTATCTTTTAGTGACAGTAGCTCTGCAGCATATGCCCATTTTCCCCCACTGAGAGAATTATAGCGTGAACAACAGTTGTAAATATGAATAACAATCTAGTTTTGTTATCATTCCACTACATTTATTAGCGACTAGAATGGGCACTCCTGCAGTCTCTGTCTCTTTGTAGGGCTGCCATGTTACTGGTCTTTCATTATGAATGAAGAAAACCAAAGTAATTCATATTTGTTTGTTTATGGGTAGCCAGTTTAAGAGATTAACTACCTCACTGGTATTGAGCCTGCTGAGTGTTGGGTTTTTCTGCTATTGGCTGGTGATATTGAATTCTGGGTCTATATATCTCTATCACTTTTTCAGAATCTAGTATATGTTTTTTGAGACATCAAGATATCCTAGTATATAAACATCTTTTCAGTCTTGGGCTGTACATTTACAGACTAATGGTCCATATTATTGGCAGGCTTCTGCCCGTTTCACAGCCACTGATGCGCACCAGTCTATCTAGAAATAAAGTTGCTTTGACTGCTGTGAAACTATTAGAATTTTATTTAGTTTTTTTGGACTTTTCAAGTTGGTCTTCTTGTATAGAGTAAACTATTTCTGATAAAACTCTTTTGAGCAGCACATACAATCAAAACAAATAAAATAGATTGTTAAAAAGTAGGTGGTTCTCAAACAGATTCTTGAAATTTTGGCAGTCTGTCCCACATTGCACTTTATTGCACCATGTTACACCTACGTTGGGATAAAAGCACGGGCTGTTCAGTACGTTACACTGTCTTGAGCAGAGGTGTCCTAACTTGCTCCTGAAGGGCCACCATCACGCAAAGTTTAACATCAGTAATTCAAATCAGTGATAGTTTGTAGTAATGAAGACTCACTGGGTTCAGGCTTGTTTAATTACAGTTTGACCTAAGCTCTGCAGGAAGATGATATTCCATGAGCAAAATTGGACAACCCTGGTCTTGAGATACTATTTCAGGGGTGTACAGTCTTGCTCCTGGAGGGCCATTTTCATGCAGAGTTTAGTTTAAACACACCTACCTGGAAGTATCTAGTGCAAGGCTGAGCAATTTTAGTCTGGGAGGGCCGCTCTGCTGTAGAGTTTCGCTCTGACCCTAAATAAACACACCTGTCTCTAGTTTTCAAGTGATCTTGAAGACATTGATTAGCTTGCTCACGTGTGTTTGATGAGGATTGGAGCTAAACCCTGCAGGATAGTGATCTAGTAATTCTGAAGAGCTAGATTAGCTGGTTCAGTGGTGTTTAATTAAGGTTGGAGCTAATCTGCTAGTGAGTGGCCCTTCAGAATATGACACCCGTCTCCTCACAACTCATGATTGAAATGCTTTTTTCTCCATGATAATTTGTGTCAGTTTTCTGGAAATTTTGTCTTTTTAGCAAACCTACATTTGATACATACAGTAAATATTCCGGTGCACAACTAGGTGACATTGACACAAATTAAAAACAAGGCTGTGCCTGTGAGGGACCGAAGTGTTCAAATTAAACATGGCGTCTACTCTGACAAAGGTCTGCTGCTCAGTTACCCAGTTTTGTCCTTGGCAGAGGTTGTGCACCTGATGTAAGTCTAGAAAAGAGGAATTGAATGCGTATGTGTGCATGACTGAGTGCACATTTTCATAGAGACAGACTTTGCCATATCTGTTTACTTCACTCGTGTGTTTCTCTGAGCACACTAATATGGCTCATTAGGAAGGATTTCTTTTTCAATTCAGCACAAGGGCTCACGTCTTCCCCTCACGACTCCTGTCACAATTTTTCTTCTCCTGACTGAGCTGCCCTCCTCTAACCCTCCCTCACATACTCACTTCCATGGAATGCATTGTATAAGAGCCTGATTCATGCAACACAGTGCCTCATCTTTATCCACTCAATGTAACCTATTCCCCAGACATCCCCTGCTCTCCATAATGCTCTGCCCTTTCATGTCCCTTTGGGTCAATCACTCAGTAGTAAGACGACGCTAAATGCTATATGTGTGTTTGTGGATTCAAGAGATCATGTTCTCTGTGTTTTCCAAGCCAGTTATGAGTTATGGGTAGTCCCAAATTCTCATGGTGCACATGATGTGCAGTTGCGCTTTTGTGAAATTTTGTGAATACTTTTTGATTAGCTTGTTTAGGGTTGGAGTTATCCACCTTTTTCCTTAACGCAGAAGTAAATCTATGGGTGAGGCTTCCGGTTCATTAGACGCTATAGGGAAATAACGAGGAGAATAACAATGTGCAGTAAACGGTAAAACGGTGTGCACTACAAACCAGTTTGTTCATAATTAAGATAACACATTAAAACAACATTATAAAACATACCAATTTTCAGCATCAAGCAGCAAAAAGCTGTTTCGTACAGCTAAAAAACCCATAGAATTTACAAATAGCGGCGCCCATTTTTATGTCAGGATAAGCTTGGCAGGAAAATGGATCTCAATGACCAGAGTTGCCCACCCCTTCTCCAGGACCTGAAATGCATGGATCACTAAAGGCAGGGGTGGTGTAGCTTTTTATTAACCCTTAAACCTTGTGCGAGAGTGAAACTGTGGCTCTCCAGGTCTTGATGTCGAACACCCCTGATTTAAGAGAAGATATTCAAGTGTGTACTGTTGGTGTGCCTCTGGGAACAGATTTGGGAAACACTGACTTGTCGGGGAATTAACATTGACAGTAATTAGAGTTGACAAAGCAACTAAAAATCATTTCGGCCAAATAAGAGGTTTGACTTGTTGACATCTAGATGTTTAAAAGTGAAATACACTTTATAGACATTCACAGACTACCAAATATGGGCACAATCAGTTCAGGACGTTTCCGCAGCAAGTTTCAAATTTAAGAGTTCGAGGTTTGTTCAAATCCCTTACACAGTAGGCTATGTCCTTATGATGATGCATGTCATAGAAACCACGGCTAATATAAGGAAAGGGTCAGAAAAGAACCAAATGTCTGGGATGGCCTCTCATCATTCCAACAAAGCATGCACACTGACCACCTCTCATTATTACATTTACACTCAAGCTGTGAATGCTGCTTTTATCCCTCATTCACACTGATGCAGAAGGCAGCAGGAATTGATTTTTTGCACTCTTTGTTCCAGCAGCTGTCTACAGCGAGATTGCTTTGGATGTGAGAGAAGTCTTTCCTTCAAACACACACATACACACACACACACACACACACACCAGTATCCAAAGTCTCAAGCCATATGATAAACTTTTTGGATGTGACATTTGCAGTCAAAATGTAACTTTCCAGAAAAAATACTAATCACCAGTATATTGATCAATTGGGTCTATAATCTGATCTAAGACCTGCAGAAAGAGAACGGACATCTGAACAAATCTAGTTTTGATTTGGGATGTTGAACTAAGGCCTGTTTTACACTGCATGCGAAAGTAGCATAAAGGAACCATTTAAGCAACACATGCTTATTTCTGCAATATTAATGCCCATATTAAAGGTTACATATTTCACACTGCCCACTTAGTGCAGTGCTGGGTTAGGCTTATATACTGTAGCATGCTCAACTTGGTGTAGTTAAAATGTAGTATATACTGAGTAAACTGTTAGTATTATCACACATAAACAATGCAATTAATTTCATAACTCTGTTATAGCACTTTATTCCAGTAAAATGCTATTTAAAAGTTCTGCTAAAATTGTAGTTTTTTTATGCTATGGTTGACATTTTCAAAGAATTGCCACATGGTGGACAAAGTTAATTAGATTTTGAAATGAGGTGGTCTTCCAGACACTGAGACCTGTTCACGCCTTGCTATATTAAGTACAACTAATGCGAAGTACAGCTCTTTCATACCGGTATCTCTCCTGTGTCATGTGCTGACTTTCTGGGTGTTTAGTTTGCGTGCATGACCATGTGTCTGTATTTAGAACTGCTGCGCTCTGGGCTTGTGTATCACGGGGGGCCTTATTACCACTTGCTCGTGTTTGTATGTCAGGTCATATATTAAGTCTGTTACTTGTCTCTGAACGAAAGCAGAACTTAACCTCATAGGGAATCCGATAGTGAGAATGTGTTCTCTAAAACTGTTACAATCATTTGTTTGTTTGCTGACAGGAAAAAATCTGTTGCTCGAAACATGAGAACATGAGGTTTAAGATGTCCAATGGTACACGTGCAAAGTTTATAATCTCAAAACTATTAACTTAAAATTTGAGTTCAGGGTGCATTTGGCTTTGCTTATTGAGCACCTTGCAAATATCTGACTCCTAGGTTCTTTTCAATTCACGATGAGCTCATATCTAATCAGTTAGCTTGAAATAATGCGACCAGTTACTGAGGTAATAGTTGCGACTTCATGTTTTGTCACATTTAAACTGTGTGACTTTCCTGTGGTATAAGTTTCCCACAGTGATGAAAGAGCTCAATTCTGAAGTGAAAGATGTTACATAACTGTCAGAAACCCAACCGCCCATCCCTCACACCCTTGATAGCCAATGTTTTAAAGCAGAAAGTAGAAATATGTTTTATATTAGCAGATTTTGAATCTGTCAGTCTCCAGGGGAAACCTGTCATGCTGTGGTTAACTGTTATCGGCTGTTAATCAACAGGAATACACATGGTATCATAAACAATTACTGCCAGTGTACTGGGTTAATTGAAGTCTCACGGCTCAGCACAACACTGGCTTCTCAGCAGACCTCCTCCTTCATCTGAATGGTTGACACAATAGATTCACTACATATACATGCTCAATTACCGTTTGTACAACATAAAAATCCTTCGAGTCATCAGTAGGAATTTCAGCTTTTTTATTGTTCCAGAATATTTATTTTCTAATGTGTCTTTAATGTCTGGAGTCTAAACTTTGTTTTTGCCCTGTTGAAGAATGTTGGGGGGGTTATTCAATGCTGACAATGGCTGAATGAGAAAAATAAAACTAAATAGGAAAAATGGACTGAATGAAGAAAATAGGTCACATACAAGTAGACACAATGTATATCACACAAGCACTTTCAAACACATTTGAGTTCTAGCTCTTTTATCTTTTGCTGCAACTGTTCATAAAAGTAAATAAAAGAGATAAAAAGAGAAATAAAAATAAATAAAGACATGAATGACACTAAACTACTGCAGTGTGCAAAGGTTAGCCAATATGTTATTTACATATGTTGCAATTTTTTTTGCGTCAAGTACTGAATAAATGGATGTTGTATTTATATTTTTATATTATATTATTATTTATAGTATATAATTATATTTTTAACTGATTATTTATGGTGTATCTCTCTCTGGTGTCTGAGAAGATTTATTTAGTAGTTGCAGTAGAAAAAAAAGGACTAACTGTTCTGCTTTTAATTTCATTTAAAAAACATGATAAAAGTTATTGGCCCGGTTTCACAAACGGGGCTTAGCTTAAGCCAGGACTAGGCATTAGTTAAATTAAGATATTTAAGCAACTTTTACAAAAATGCCTTATAAGAAAATATTACAGGTGTGCATTTTAACACAGAACAATGACACTGACATGTTTTAAGATATTCATCTGAGACAGCTCAAACATGCAATTTAGTCTGTGAAACTGGGGGTTTGTGTTTTTATGAACTAGTTAGGTGAATTCAATAATTCACTCAAACATGCAATAATGGTTATTATCACACAAAACACATATTTTTAAAAGATTTGAGTCAATGGATGAGTCAGATTCTCTACTACCACTATTACTTCTACTATATGTAAAATAAAAGCACATTTTAGATTTGTAAATTATTATTATTTTTTTTAATTAAAAGTAAAGTTTATTGATTTATTCCATAGAAATATTTGAGGAAAAAAAGTTGAATGCCTCTAATCAAGGCAAATCCATGTATACATTCTTTCTCTGAAAGACAGCCTGGTACCATTAGAAAAAACAAACAAAAAAACTCTGCACCCATTCTTGGTAGTTACTCAAAGGCAACCGATCAAATTAGAGTTTGCCAGGTTGAGAGAGTGTTTGTCTTTTTTTTGTGCAGGATCCATCAGATGGTCAGTAAATGGACTATAAGTGTGCTATCTAACAGTCGAGACTGAAATAAACAACTTGTCTAACGTTATAAGTGGATCTCACAAAAGTAATAGGTTTTGAAAGCGGGATATCCTCACAACCTACTCAGGGCAGGGCTAATTGCCACTGTCATGGCTGAGTGGCCAAGAGGTTCACTCATGTCTGAGACCGTGACACTTCTACAAAATAATGTAGTCGCTCACATTGACTGTCCTGTCACAGCTTTGTGTTTAAACACCGGCGACACAATGTGAAATCTCATCTCTGGCTTTGCATACACTAGCCTGTTATTTTCTCTCTATTGCTTTCTTCTCGTTCCTGAGGTGATGGACGTGACACCTTTTATCTATCACTCTGGGAGCTCTACAAATTCACTGCAGAAGTCGAGAGTGAGATCTACGGGCTCTGCGCCTGCATTAACTTAAGATAAGAGCTTTGCAGACATTTGAGTCCTTGACCCCACTCAACCTCTGCTGCACTTCGCCTACGTATTCCCTCACATCCACACGCCGTCCCCCCGCTGCTTTCTGCCTCTTTGATGCGACATACCCACCTGCGGCTGTCTGTAGTACTGAGCTTTTGCATAATTAATTTGTAATGTGTGCGTAACTAGTCATAATTTGAGAGGGAACAGCTGCTATATGATGAGTAAAATGATAGGAGGATGGTAAGTTTCAGTGCTGTGTTTGGTAGGGGTGTAACGTTTCAGTTTATTAGTTTGTGTCATGGTTCTGTGGCGAACGTTTCACTGCTGTATGGTAAATGTGATATATTGTTTTATTAAGTATGTTTAGAATTATATTGCAACAATGAAAATACACTGAAAAAAAATACAAATAAAAAATAAAAATGGTAACACTTTACAGTAAGGTTCATTAGTTAATATTAGTTAACAACATAGCTAACATGAGCTGAGAATGAACAATACTTCTATAGCATTTCTTAATCTTAATGTTTATTTCAGCATTTACTAATGGATTATTAAAATCACAATTTGTGCTTGTTAACATTAATGCACTGTGAACTAACATGAAGTAACAATTAATGATTGTATTTTTGTGACCTAATGTTAACAAAGATGAATAAATACTGTAATGCATTGTTTATTGATTGGTTAATATATTGACTAACATTAACAATGTTAACAAAAAATCATATTTTGAGTGAGCACGAGACTCTTCTGGTGTCTCTCTCAAATTTAAATATAAAAATACAATTTCAAATGAGCTTTACTGCATTATTATATTTCAAAAAAGAAAAAAAATTGGTATAGACAAATGTTTATGCTGCTTTCAAGTGCACCTGGGTAACTCAAACCCCAAAACGGCATCTAATGCCATATACATGTAATTAAACTTAACTTTGTCGTTCATGTTCAGAACTCCTAATATATTTCCACTTACAGGGAAAATTATTTAAATATCATTCCTTGTTCTTGAATGTCACACTGATATTCTGTGTTTTCTCCTTTCCTGCAGGAGGCACTGTCCATTTCTCTTGGAGGTCACCAGACTGTCAGGAGAGCACACGGTCTAAGAACAGGTGCCAGGTCTGCTCTCTTCTGTCACCCCAGTGCCACTCTGACAGCCCAGGTGAGTGTTTCACACACAGGATGATTTATTCACAGCCAGAGCCACTATGCAAAGCTGTGCTTAAAAAGCATTCATAAGCCCTATTCCAAATGCCAACCCAAAGCCCTCACAGTCACATCCAGACTCTACATTTGTGATGTAACATCACATACGCAGACCTAAATCAACACCAGCAGACTGTTAATTCACATCAAACACACAGCGAGTAGCCTTCTTACTCTAGCCCAGTCAGAAGCATTTAACACCTGGGCTTTGTATTTTGTTGAAGTTATTACTGTCTACTCTATACACAAAAATTTGTGTCTGGATTGTTTTTTTGAGGTCTAACTTTTTTCAGTGGAGAATTTGTGTAATTCCCATTGGTGGAGTTTAGCGTTCAGCTCCATGTAAAGACTTGTTGCATCTTGTTGCATAAGTATTACATCACATCCTTTCCATGCAGTCGTTGTATATTTAACAATTATTTAAATGTGTTGCATTTTACACTTAAATGCATTTTGAAATGCTTTTTTCTTGCCAGTGTTAATCAACATTTTGTAGATTGATTCCACAGACATGAAAGCAAATTTGACCTTATTTCGACTATGCCCACATTAACCAGCATACATTTGGATAGTATTTTTATTTCAAAATGCTCTCTATCCACACTAGCCTTTTCTAGACGTTTCTCATCCACAGTGAAATGTTAGACAGCCCCATCCATTTGCATATAAATCTCATAAGAGTTCACTGAGATGATGCAGACAGAACTGACACAAAGATATTCTCCTGGCAGGATTCTTATATTTGGCAAGATATCTTATCATTCACTGGTGTGTCCAGGTCGCGCTCAATCATTATCATCATATGTTTGGTCTAAAACACAACATTGCACAGCAATTGCGAGTACATTTTCTTTGTAATATGAAGAATGTAAAGGCACGTATGCGAGCAGCACATATATGCATGGGTAGAAACATAGGACTTTGTGTGTTTGATAGTGAAAATTGGTGCCATGGGCTAGGGCTGCTCGATTATGGGAAAAATCATAATCACGATTATTTTGGTCATGATTGAAATCACGATTATTTTACAC
>JAUMHE010000062.1:847757-859785 GCA_032359235.1 Enteromius mattozi
CAAAGACTTCTGTGGCTGCTCTTTTTCTGCGATCTTCACTCGCGCTGATTTTTAAATGCGATCAGATACCACATAAGCAACTTCTTCGCTGACAGCATAGAGAGAGTGAGTTCGGGCTTCTGGAAGGGCGAAAGTGCGGATGAAAAAAAAAAAAGTGAATAATCGTTTTTTCGATTACACCATTTCTGTGATCGTTGAGACCCAAAATCGAAATCGAAATCGAAATTCGATTAATTGCACAGCCCTACCATGGGCTGTTATGTGCATACCCTAACGTACATGTATAAACCAAAGTATACTTTTTAGGACTGTGCGATATATCGTGAAATTGTAAAGAGCTTGATAAGAGCATTCAATTAGAGATGGAGTAAGTTGTTCAAGCCAAAAGTATTGGGGCTGCGAAATACATATATCGATATGTTTGCGCATCTCATCAGTAAAGCCGGTTCTTTGATTAGCTGATGGAGATTTACCGCTAATCAAAGAACCGGCTTTACTGACAAGATGCGCATGAATATATCAATATATGTATTTCGCAGCCCCAATACTTTTGGCTTGAACAACTTACTCCATCTCTAATTGAATGCTCTTATCAAGCTCTTTACAATTTCACTATCCTGTCAATTCCCAATCAACTTCATTTTAACATTTGTAAAATTGGGTTCACGTTCACATCTCATATTGACTTGACCTGTAGTTTTCATTTTAAGGTTTGAGTGTTTATCACAAATGAATTGAGTCCCTGGAGCTTTTTATGTCGCTGTGTGCAATTTAGTTTCTGATGAGCAATCACCTCATAATCAAATTGATGTCTTCTGTGGTAGCAGCCTATAGCATGATCTTCATCCTGGTTTCTACTCATTGTAATTCCCTTTGACAGGAGATCAATTCTGTCAAATCTACTCGGAGAAACATTAGTATTGGTTTTTCCTGCAACGCTAGTTAGGTTTTCAAAACCAGTAAGGCGCACACATGGTGTTAAAACATCCCTGTAAGGTGAAGTGCTCACATTTTAAATAGGGATATCTTCCTCCTGCCAGTGCCTATGACATGAAAAATGCATGATCGGATGAGATTTGTTGTGTAAGTGCTCACAAGCCTTCTCACTGGTGCATTAGTATGATTCAGTGTGTGTGAGCATTTTTTTTATTTTTATTTTTTGGATTATTGAAATGGAAAAAAACACTCTGACCTTTAGAGAAGTCCCGTTTCCAAAGTGTTGATTGTGAAATGGAGGCGTTCTTTTTCCTATACCTGAGGGATTTGATGAAGGAATAGATTATAGCGCATTATCAACCTCTTAAGGATAGTAGAGATAGAGCGCGCTCTCTCTCCTTTCACCTTTTTCTCTCAGACTGTGTCCTTGCTGCTCAGGGTATGATTTTACAGAAAGGAAAGAGCAAGTATGTATGAAAAAGTAGTAGGTCCAGCAGCACACCAGATGTAGGCCTACTTCAACACATTTCAGCTCGATAATCTGTATTTCCAAGTGAAAGAGGATGCCAGAAACGTTGCTGTCAGGTTTTATTGCTTATTTGAATATTTAATAATTTAAATTCAACAAACATTAAAAATAAAATATCATTCAAATTATGTTCAGAAAGTAAAAGGATCTCTCTCAGCAGGCACACTGCTGTAATGCACTTCCAACAAAATAGATAAGTACATAATCAAATGAATAAAAAGGATACCATTTCAACTTTATTTAAAAATCAGTGACTGATGCAGTCTTTGTTATGGAATATCCTTGTTTGTTCACACAGTTCACATTTTTTTCCTTTTATTTTCAAGATCTTAAAAGAGCTCTGTTGTCACTTCCATTATTTCTATTAAAGTCAATGATACAAATGGAACCATTTTAATATCATCTAAAACACAATATCTGAGCTGTCAGCAGTGACGTTGCTGAAATAGAAACAATCCCAAAAATAGAATCTCCTGTCGCTCATTGCTTTAGGACAAAACCGGATTAACATAAAAAAGATTCCCTTTATTGCGTGTCACGTCTGATAAGGAAACGGTGTAAGCAGTTGTGATTTTCATTTTAGCATGTGAGATTTTATTGGATGGTAAAAGGCGTGGAATGTGTCAGGCTTTGATGTGATTGGTTATAAATAGGTTTCAATACCCACATGGCCTCAGTTACTTTAGAAGAAAGGTTAAAACAAGCTTGCAAATTAACCAATGACATGATAATTTAATAAAATATATATATATATATATATATATATTTTGGGTAACACTTTATTTTACAGTTACACCAATTAGTTGCTTATTAGTATGCATATTACTAAAATATTAGCCATTTATTAGTGCTAATTAAGCACATATTAATGCCTTATTCTACATCCTTTATTCTACCCAATACCTAAACGTAACCACTACCGCACTAACTGTTAATAATCAGCAAATTAAGAATTTGAGGGTCGTAGTTCATAGTTAACAAGTGTTATCTATTCTAAAGTGTTCTGTTTTTGTTTTTTTTGTTTTTTTTGTAGCAATGCAACAGTGGAAACATTTTGGGCTCCCCAAATAACCATTTTGTGTATCCCAGCAGGCACTGGACATCAATATAATGTCAGGTTGAAGTTGGACCCCAATCTCGGTATTGGACATCAAATTAACCATGACGTTACATATTAAATTGACATTCAATCTTGGTCACCGGATGCCACAACTGAAATTTAACCAAATATCAATGTCTTGTGACATTGTGTGCTTGCTCTAAAAGTTTTTAAAATAACTTTTGTTTCTTATGTTTGGAGAATCGGAAGAAACGCTTTCCATTTATTAAGAAAATTTGTGCAGTGGAAAGTTTATATGGACGTTTAATCTGTATTTTAATGATGTATTTGACCAATAACAGATTACGGAAACCTCTTTGAACAGTTTTAGTGCTGCTTACTACAACCATGCAACACGTTTGTGATCAGATGTTTTGGGACAGCGATGCATGAAATAGAATTTGCATGTCTAGAGGGTCTGCGTTTTTACTTCAGTAGATGATAGACTCGGGGGTTTGTTCAAATGAAAGCTGTCGTGGATTTATGTGCCCAGTCTGTAATGGCATGCAAAAAGAGTTTAATGAGCTTGTACAAATGTATAAACCTGGATGTTCCACAGTGTATTTACCTATTAAACAATATCAAAAGATTAGGCAATATTTTGACAAACTTCATGTTCCGCTACACTGTGTAACCTAATTAATAAATCTCTTCAAGGCTGCATATCTCTTTCCGTGTCTCTGTCTGTCTCTCTTGCTGTCTCTCTCTCTCTCTCTCTCTGCTTTTCTGTATTGAGGGTCAGGCACTGCATCGATTGCTCTGAACTGCAGCTCTCTTCCTCCACTGACAGGTTATCTCTCAGAGAGGGGGAGAGAGAGCTGTGCTCAGCGTTATTCTCATAGATGTGATTTATCTCTCTCTCACTCACACACACACACACACACACACGCACGCACACATGTTGGTTTTTGTGATTTATGGGGACTCTCCATAGGTGTAATGGTGTTTATACTGCACAAACTGCATGTGATATTGCCCTACACTGACCCTACACCTAAACCTACCCCTTACAGGAAACTATGTGCATTTTTAGATTTTCAAAAAACACCATTTAGCATGTTTTTTTTTTTTTAAGCCTTTTGAATTATGGGGACCTGAAAATGTCCTCATAAATCACCTTCATATTGTAATACCTATGTCATACCCATGCCATTATGCAAATTTGTGTCCTCATAAACCACATAAACATGCACACACTCAGAGATCGGGAATTCCCGCAACAAACAGCAAGTCACTTTGAGAGAGATTCTGGATTGGTTAACCGACACAGCTAAGAAAGATGGAGAAATAGCTTGTGTGCTGCATTAGAAAAATTGACCTTTCACTAAGGCCAGCCTTAATGATCTTGATCATTCAAAGTCTTAGCAACTGTTTCTCTCTGCCGTTGTCTTGCAGTTACTTTTTTCTAATGAATGTTAATGGAAGTCTTGTGTGTATGTATTCTTTTAAACAAAATTTCACTGAGAATATGCATAGCAATTAAGTTTGGGTTATCTTGGCAATGCAGCAGTTGGTCAACTAGGGATGAACCCAGCTGGTTTGGGTTAAATGTTCGAACATGCTAAACCATAGTAAAACTAGTGTTTAAAGATGAGGATAGTACTGGGTTAAAATTTTTAAAATAAACACAAAATGGGTTGCACTGTACATTAAACACATTTAGATTGACATCAGTAAAAACACTGCCAACAGTTAAAATCAAAAGGTTAAGAACACCTAGTAATGGGTGAAAAATATTTAGCCAAAATTAAGAACCAACTAGTTTGCTGCAGTTGCATGGCATGCTGTGAAAAACCATTTCTACTGGGCAGAAATCTCCTGCCAGACCTGTACAGTGTTTACTGCATTTCAGCCTTTATACAAGTTTATACAAATTTAGAGACAGAAACAGTGATGTATTGTAAGCCTTGTGTCTTCATTTTATTTCATAACTTTGTTTTACTTCTTTTAAAGCATTTGCTTTTATTATAAACTTGTTTTTGTGATTTTGTAACCATGCCAGCTGGAGGTGCCATCATGCTCCGCTAGAGGGCACTCCAGCCCGGACTATGTTCTGTGTTTGTCCGTCCCTCCGTTCCCCGTTAAAGGACTCTTATTATGAACTCTTGTCTCCTCCCACTTTGTTTGTCGCCATGACTGCCTATTGTGTTTCCGCCCCCTTGTCTTGTATTTTGCTGTATTTAAGGACCCGTCTGTCGTTTCTGTTTCGCTGATCATTGTGGATGTACCCTGTGTGTTCCCCTTTGTAAGCCTGCCTGCCCCAGATACTCGCACTTGTCTCTGCCCCTCGGATCTCATCTGCCGATCGCCTGACCTCAGCTACGCTTGTGGATTATTCTATTGTCTTTGCCTCTGATGTCCCTGTTGCCGTTATTGACCCTGCTTGTTTCTACGCTGTGTTTATAATAAAGTAGTTTGCATATGGATCCGCACGCCTCTGTCTCCCATCGTTACAAATTTAGTACATAACTCCTTTGGACATAGAATCTAGCATACTAGTTCTGTATTTTTAAATTTTGTACCAATATTTATACTTTAGTACCTAGTTTAATTATAATACTTAAATGGTTATTATGATTATTAATAAAATTAGTAATAATAAATAGCTGATTTATTTAGCAGAAAGCAGAAATAAAACAATTAAAACTGATTCTTCAAAATGGTTATTTGACACCAGCACAGAAATAATTATATCTAATTCCAGTAATTTAAAAAAAGTGTTATGAACATTAAATATTTATATTGTTCAAGGTCTAGGATGTAGTCCTTCCTAAGAGTTTTTTTATGTATTTATTTTTTCTTAACTCTAGACTACTTTTAGCCTGGCTTCCGCGACTATAAAGCTCATAGGAGCTTAGTCTGGCCAAGCTACCTTACTACCCGCCTTCTGGGAGGCGGGCTTAACCTGCGTCCATCAGATGCCTCTGTATACTACTGGACGAATCTACAACCAATCAGACCACTCATTCCGATGACGTATGCGTAGCGACGGAACCAGAAGCCTTTCTTTGAATGAAGGCTTGAAGAGCTACCTTCTGCTCCGTTTTCAAAGAAAACCTGTCTTGAAAATTTCTCAAAACAGCTGCGGAGCTCGTTTCTCATTGGTTCCCACTTTTTTGGGAACAGAAATGCTCTAAAACGGCAGCTTTGCCAGACTAACTTTGCTCGCGAAAATGAATGTAGCGTCACAGGAAGTATGGGCGGGCCCAGGCTAGACTACTTTAGTTCCATATTGAAAATCGGTGGCATGCATATGGACTAGAGGCCACGGCTCTCTTCAGTCAAATCTGTAAAGCATTTTTCATGGCAGAAGCCTGTTTTCAACAATCAAATGTTAGCATTCTTATACTTGTAGACAGACACTCTGTTGCTCTGCCTAATAAGAGAATAGCAATTCTTGCTTGGGCTGAGTTTGACTCTGTCATTCTTCATGAGTGTGTGCCTTGAGTCCAGAGAGCCGTCCAATCAAAAACATAATTTAATAAGATCCTTTATGTGCCACCTCTAAAGGACTAGTGCCACTTCTGCTTGTCTGTGTCCTCCAGATTCAGATGGTACTAATTTATAGTCAGACCTATTCACAGATGTCTTTATTTTAACCCCAGATATGTCTGTGTCGTCCTCAAACAACTCTCAGGATCAAATTATGTGAGGTAATTTTGGTGTCCTCTAAGGAATGTAATCCTGTTCGGATAGGAATTGCGGTATATTGCTTTTCCACAATGCTTCTCATTTATTCTGACCTTCGGCAAACTGCACACTAACTAAAGCTGAATTTCTTCTGCTGCTTTGTGGAGTCAGAACCTTTGCCAACTTCGTGGCTAAAATAACAACATGAGTTGGTTGTTTAACATACTGTTGGTTTCCCGTTCTTTTTCTTATTTTATACATAACCCTGCCAGTTAAAAAAGATTTGCTTAAAGCAAGAAAAGTTAATCCGGTAGGAAATGGTAAAGAACTGAAATTATAGTTTTGGTTAAAACCGAAAATTCTGGATTCTAATTTTCATAATGCTAATTTTAAATTATACTTTCTCTTAATATTACTTTTTTCCCTCCCACTCAAAAGGACTATTTTTTTTTTTGTCTTTACAATGACATATAGAGATATTTTAATTATTAGTTTATTTTTGGCACCACCATGCCCTTTTAGGAGCTTCATTACACAACAGTTGCGTAACAGTTCAATATATTGATCTGTATTGACAGCTTACTGACAGAATGGACTTTTGTTCTGTCTTTAACAGATGTGTTTTGTAATGTGAAGGTCTCCTGTTCTTGTTATGGGGTTGTCAGCTGCTGTTTGACACCCAGAAGTCGAGCAGCTACACTTTAGGGTGAACCTCCATTTTAAAAACACTTTTATTTTGGCAGAGACATAGTCTTTTTTGCCCTCTCAGCACAACCATGTAACCCTTCCTGTTTTAAAGAACGGCATTCTGTAGAACTGAGAAAATCAAGTTACTACAGCAGAGCGAAATGAGAACACAGACAATTCAATTCCTTGTGGTATTTTCTGCATCTGCTTCAATTAGATTAGTCTGAGACATGTCACACGGAGAAAGTGTTGTTTAAAGGTGACCTGAATTCCTCAGAGACGCTTCTGCTTAAATAACGTGTGATACGAGGGCGTTTGGAGTGTGTAAAGAGATGCATCACATCTTGCCTGTCAGACAGATAAACAGATAATGTTAATAATAGGCATACTAATAAGCAAGTAGTTAATAGTAAGAATTGTCCCCTTTGCTAAAAAAACAAAAATGTATTTAATATGAATTTTATTCACTGTATTGTAACATTCATCAATGCATTATTTCATTTTTTGTCAATTTGAATCAAAATATCAAAGCACAACCTTTCAATGAAATGACCATTTACAACTTGGCGCTTTTTTACAATTGACTGCATTCAGATTTCTCTCCATCCATCAGTAGCTTGAACCAATTTTTACAAATGTACATCACAATGCAGGAGAAAAGCTTGCAAAGTTGGCAAAGTTTTACATACTGCAATTTTTTTATTATTATTAATGTTGTTGTTATTGTTATTATTTCAATAGATCTGCAATAATTTGTGTTGTAAATGGACATAGATGAAAAAAAAGCAAATATTTCCTTGTATACCCAAAATCTGGAACCGTAAAACATAGAAAGCACAATTTATCTTGTGTAAATAAACTCTACAAATCAGCAGCACCTGATAAACCTTCATGCACGCTGTTGCCAGGCAGAACACCTAATGTTTTTTCTCTTTTTAATGCAGATAGGCTCTTTGTTGTATATATTGTACTATAATAAGATATTGTCTCGCTACAGTTGCTGAAATCAGAAAATGATTGTAGTGTAGTTCCTCAGGGATCAGCTCATGATGCAACTTAACCGCAACAAAGTAAGCAGCAGTGTCAACTCTAGACAGTGTGCACATAGGGTTTTATGTTATGACAACAGAGTGTGTGTTTAGTGTGTATCCCAGCTGCCAGACCTCCCTGAGCCTAGAGCCAGGATCCCCTTTTTCAAGGGGCAGGAGGTTTGGCTCATTTCTGATTGCCTGCAGTCTTTCGTAGCCTGGGTTCTGTTGAACCAGTTTGTTTAATTATTTGGTACAGAGTCACATTATTCCAGTTTATCACCCTTATCAGTCCAGTAAACAGCAGGACATTTTGTTTCCTGATTAAAATGTACATGAAGGCATCTCTTGCGTAGAGTACTGTATGTGATATTTCTGTGCATTTGTAGTAAAAAGATGCCTTTAGACTTGAAGATGCACATGTGACCAGTTCATGTATATTGTTTTATTAATTTGACTATTTCTGTAGTGATTTCACAACAGGCTGATAAGTGTAGTGGATACAATAAGAATCATTTGTCAAAACACTGATCATCATATTTTCCCCAGTGACTAAAGAATTATTAATAGAAGTGTTATGGAATCAGAATGAGAATCACTGATGTGTTTTTTCATGTTGTTTTAATGTGAGAGAGGACTATATTCTTACCCTGGTGTCTGAAAGTTTGATTACTTCATTCTTAGAGATGGTAAAAACACTCTCTAAAGGGTAAATGGATGCATTCTCAGGTGTTTTTGTGGTCACAAAGGCAAACGGTATTTTAGGCTATGGCTATGATATTAAAGTTGCCTGGGGAAGGTAATTCTTTTGGCCCCATGAGATCTGAAAACCCATCAGAGCCCGCGGGTCGATGACACACACAAACATTGGATGTAACTGGCCTTGCTGATGTTGAAATTGAAATGTGATATCATGTTGTGCTGGACGTCAGGTGGGTGAAGTTTGCTGAAAACCAGAATCATTACCTACAGTCTATATAGAAAAGAAGCTAATGAAGTGGAACTTTAAGTGATGCTTGCTATGTTTTCAGGATCTGATTTCATAGGTATATGCTAATTATTTCCATGACCAAACTTTTAGTGTCCGAATTATCTTAAAGAAGAAGACTCTGTTTGAATTGAGCCTTTCTCTTAGGTTAAGGCTCAAATCTTTATCTGATCTCCTGGGAGGCGTGTGTGCCGGAGAGGAACGGCATCATTAACAGAAATGGGCTGCAACTGTGAATTGAAGAGATAAGATTTGATTTTAATGGCACCACATTTTAGCGATGTTACAGTGCAGAGTAATTCTGTATTCTTTATATATATATATATATATATATATATATATAGATAACTATGAATCCTGTCAATGCAGAGTAAATCCATTTGCACCCGTTAAGCCGTACAAAATCTCTGCAGTGAACGAGTGAAGCTGAAGGGTTGGACAAGTATTGATTCAGTCTCTTGTCTCTTAGGAAAATGAATGGGTCGTGACATTTTAATCTTTGATCCTGGTTTTATTGAGCTTGCAAAAAAACAATATTTGTCATAAGGACCTATCACTGATTGCTCTTGGGTGATTATTTCTGAAAACCCATGTGGCTTTGTACGTTCACTGATTCACTTCAGTGAATCATTTGTTTTTAATTGTTTCCATCTCTCCAAGGAGCTTATGTTTAGTTTCTATGTGATTATGTTAATTGGAAACCATACAGATTGTATTATCTATAAGTAATACATTTGCAATTGTTGTGATAAGGATGAATTATTACCCTAAAGGCTTTTAGGATTCAATATTCAAATAACGAATGGCAACTTTCAAAAACACAGTGTCTTCAATAGTTTACGTGATGCAGCAGCAGCTTGTGAAATCGAATTAGTTTTTAATTAAAGGGATAGATCACCCAAAATCAATTACTCACCCACCGGTGGTTCCAAACCTGTACAACTTATTTCTGTGTTCTGCAGAACCCAAAAGAAAATATTTTGAGAAATTTGGTTTTTGGTTACCAACATTCTTCCAATTCATTTCATTTATGTTCTGACATTTTTTTTTGTTTGTTTTCCATTATGCATGAGAATCTAGTAATGCATGTATGCCTGCATTTTGAAGGTGGCATTCAGGAATCACAGTTGTTTGAAATATGTATGGTGTTCTTAAATGTTAGACATTCACTGTCTAGCAAGACTCTTGCTAGTTGTCACAATGGCTGCAAAGTTTAAAGTTGCTCTGCTGTTAATGATTCTAGCCACTAAGGGGTATTTTACAACAGCTTTAATGTGGCATTTAAATGTGTTCTGCTTTTGAGTGCAAGTGTAAAGTGAAGCCATTCTCAGACACCATTACCTCAGTGACATTTTTTAATAATAATATTATTAAATAATATTAAATTATCTTTAATAATAATAATAATTTTTATTTATATAGCGCCTTTCCAGAGCTCAAGGACACTTTACAATGAATGTAACAAAGAAGAGAGAATACGAACAGACATCGAAGGAAAACAGTAATCAAGTAGAGAAACATTCAGTCAACAAACATACAAGAAGTCAAATATAACAAACTGGAAATACAAAACAGGACCTAAAAGACGAACATGCAGAGGACAAGTGGATTAAACAAAGCAGTCAGTTTATCAAATCAGAGGTGTAACATTCAGAAAACAGGTTTTGAGTAAGGATTTAAATTCTGAGATATTATTAACAGAATGCATGGTAAAGAATTCCAAAGTTTAGGCGCAGTAACACTAAATGATCTGCCCCCCATTGAAGAGAGGCGGTACCGAGGAACAGCGAGAACGCCAGAATCGGAAGAACGTAGTGAGCGAGTCGGGATATAGGGGACAAGCAAACGGCAAAGATAAGAGGGAGCTAAGCCATTTAAGGATTTAAAAACAAGGAGGAGAACTGGGAGCCAATGGAGAACATACAAGATTGGGGTTATATGAGCAGAACATTTGGTATGAGTGAGTATTCTAGCCGCAGAGTTTTGGATATATTGTAATCTGGAGATGGAGCTGGCAGGTAGACCAATGAAAAGGGCATTACAGAAATCAGTGAGTGATGAGACAAATGCATGGATGACAGTTTCAGCATCTTTGGTACTTTAAATAACTGCAGACTCTTGTATACTGGAAAACTCATTGTATATCATTTTCTAATTTTTATTAATAACTGCTTAATAAGTCTAATGGCTGGGTGATATATTAAATATTTATGTTGTATTCACCCTAACCTTGGACGTCATTATAAAATTAAGCAACAATATCTAAATAATTTTAATGATCTTTTTACTGGCTAATAGGATTTTTAAAGTCTGTCATTAGACTAATCTCACAATCAGTCTTTATCTGATGACTATAAGATATGAGTTTGAGCTTTAAGGCGGAGATGTTTTATTAGCGTCTCTAATTTAACTTTCAGAAAAATGGCACTACTAGTTCAATTTATCTTTATGAATAAAAAGTGTCGAGTTAGGTTGGAACAGATGTTATTGAGTAAATTCAGATGAACTCCATCACAAAGTTGTAATTACAAGTGGGGAAACTCAGCATTTTCTTTGCAGCATATGTATTGGTCAATGAATATAATTTTATTTAATAACAAAAATCAGTTTTTATTTATTTATTTACAATAAAGTTACATGCACAACAATAGTACTGTACAGTTATGCTAGGATATAGTGATTTAATTTATAGCACCTTCATAAATTGAATAAACAATAAAAGAGAAAATATACCTGCACATTTTTATTCAATGTTTTGTAGCAGTACATTTGACAAAAAATCTGAATGACTGAATTTTTGTCTGTTTTCATCCCACTCTGACCAAAATGACTTGAACTCATCTGATGTTGTGATTTATGACTTTCTAAACTCATAAATACAAACTTGAATGGTAGTTGAAACTGTCAGTTTTAAAAGATCAGTTAAACTCTGATTCTTAGAAGTTCCTGACTGACATAAAGACATAAAACATTACATTAATATGGCTTTTTACTGTGTATTGTAGATTAAAAAAAAAAATAATAAAAAAATATATATATATATATATATATATCTATATATTAGAGCTGCACAATTAATCGTTAAAAGATCGCGATCTCGATTCGACCCCCCACACGATCTTAATCCAGCA
>JAUMHE010000062.1:865757-876459 GCA_032359235.1 Enteromius mattozi
GTGTACACACACTCCCAACACACATTTCAGTCCAAACAGCTTGTAAAAGTGCATGTGGCACCGGATGACCCCTTTAAGTAAAGATCATGTCGAATGAAATATATTTTGTAAATTTCCTAGTGTAAATATATTTAAATATATTTCATTTGGACAACTTTTAAAGGTGATTTTCTCAGTATTTCGATTTTTTTGCACCCTCAGATTCCATATTTTTAAATGGTTGTATCTCAGCCTATCCTAACAAACCAGACATCAATGGAAAGCTTATTTATTCATCTTTCAGATTAGGTATAAATCTCAATTTCAAAAAATTGCCACTTATGGTTTTGTGGTCCAGGGTCACATATGGTTACACACATTTGACTTGCGTTTAGACATGCAATCATCCAAGTATTAAATGTAAGAGGTGCAGATTATCACAAAAACATTTTTGTAAATGACATGGTTCAAGAGAATGAAATTGTCACTTTTGCAGAAATGTATGAATATTAGAAATAGCACTTGTAGATGCTCTGACTCCTCATAATTTTTATCTGTAAAAGACTGAAAAATACTGCAGTAAAACATTAAGCTTCCTTACTGTGAGATTTAATGAGGACATTTTACAGTAAAATAATGTTACATTTACAGTTTGTGGAAATGAAAAAAATAATTTTCCATGTGTGTGCATTTCCTGCATTCCCTATGTTATGGGGACCAAATTTCCAGAAGGGGAGCATTACTAATAATTTTGACCTTTTGGCAACAGTTTTATTTATTTATTTATCTATTTATTGGTCTACAGGAGGAAATAAGCTTTAAGTTACACAGAGCGATTTTATTTATTTATTTATATAAAAATGCAGAAAGTTTTGTGTGAGGGGTAGGTTTAGAAATAGAAAATACAGTTTGTATAGTATAAAAAAAAATTACTTCTATGGAATGTGCCCATAATGGTATGAAAACAAATAGTGTGTTCAATATGTTGATTTAATTATTCAGTTACATTACTTTTTTAATTTTTTTTTATTTGATGTACATGTATGAAACTACAAACTACATGACAGAAAGCTGGCAAGTGAGGTCAGGTTTACTGAACTGTCTTTTTATTTTACAGTATGTAAGTGGCCATTACATATTAAGATTAAGAGAACAGAGTTGGTTATGAGAGAATAGAGAGGATGTGGAGAGGATTGAGAAATAAGGGTGAGTGGAAACATCACCCAAAAAGTACAATCATTTTAGCTGTAGAGCAGGTTATTACATTGTGTTAAAAGATGATAAAGATGTCAGGGTGCACCAATGAGTCATTCACAAAAAGAGTGAAATTTAATTTCCTATTGGCTTAAACGTCAAGACCAAGCACTCATGGCGTGAGATGCTGAAAAGCAGCAAGTCCTGTATTAATAGGCCATCAACTCTGCTTCAGTTTTCTGCCTTTTGCTGTCTCACGCTCTCCCCTTCTCCGTCTGCCTAAATGACATTGATTCTCCGGGTGCTGTGCTATTGACCAGCCCTCTGTTGAATATTTCAGCCGCTATGTGAGCTTGCCGAGAGGACGGGAGGGGTTTTCTTCACTACAGCCCTGCTGCACACTGAATGCTGTGTTCAACACACAAGCCACAGCGCTGCGAATGCAGTGCTATTCATTTAATCCCACACAAGCTGTTCTCCTCTAATAACTAACCAACACAGCGTTCGCTGATTCCTTACAGTGCAGAACGATGGCAGCAGGGTTGTCTGTTTCTTTGTGTCTGTGTTATTTTGCGCTATGAATCTTTTGTCTCATCACATTCAATTCATACTGAGAGCTGACGACTCAGATAAAACAATTTCTTCTGCTGTGACCCTGTAGATTCAGTGCAGTGCAAAAACACTGTGTTTTAGGGGAAAAAGGTATATGAACCATTTTCCCTTAAAAAGTCCGCAATAAACAGCACTGAATTAACCATGAAGTAGAGAGATTAAAATAGTATTTAATCATCTTTTCTTCTGCAACTTTGTAAAAACAGTTTTCACTTAGAAATTGCTACAATTAATTACAAACAAGCTGGCTAAGACGAAACACTTCAGCAGAATATCCCATATCAGTGACTCACAGTGGACACATGCACACTCAGCAGTGTGTGTGTACGCTCGTAATGCACCTGTAATAGTTAGTCAGCGTGAAGTGAAGCCCAAATGTTGACAGTGTTATTTTATAGTATTTTTATGCTGTTATAATGTTTGTAAAGTGGACAGGGCTGCATGGATCCCAGTCTCTGTTAGAGCCAATACTGTGAGTCTGACTGACTAGTGAAGGCAGCAATGAAGTCAATGTCATTGACAGCCGACTGGCTCAGTCCTACGGAGAAGGAAAGAACAGCACAGAGAAGTGTGAAGGTGATCAGAGATACACTTTATCCTGTAAATGTAACATGGGATGTACTCCAGGCCTTAAGAATAAGGATAGCCTGAGGCCTGTGTTACAGAGTTTCAGGCCAG
Source organism: Enteromius mattozi (assembly GCA_032359235.1). Classification (NCBI taxonomy): domain Eukaryota; kingdom Metazoa; phylum Chordata; class Actinopteri; order Cypriniformes; family Cyprinidae; genus Enteromius; species Enteromius mattozi. The sequence goes on from JAUMHE010000062.1 coordinate 868,221, forward strand.
TTTCAAGGAACAGCTGTATGTCTTATTGGCTCAGCACTTAATCTTACACTTGATAATACACATACAGTTTTGTTTCTTGCAAACTTAAGTATTTGGTTTTAAATTCTTTCAAACATTTGAAAGTTTGATTTGTTTTTCAGAACACGTTATGATAGTCTTAAGCACCGTTCACACCAAGCATGATAACGATACAAATATAGTTCTACATATTGTCCTCAATATTAAAGAATAGCTGCATCCACACCGCAACTATAACAATAAAGGCATAGAGAAACGATATCTTTGGAATCATTTTCAGAATGATTTTTTCCAGGTGATGAATGATAGAAACATTGACAACCAATCAGAATCAATCCTGCTATCACGCGCTTGAGAATTTAAAGTGGCAGACGCGCTTGAGCTTATAATGAACAGAAGATATTGTTCGCTGGTGTGGACGCAAGTATAGATATCGCAGTCTTTTATAGTTATCGTGCTTGGTGTGAATGGGCCTTTAGTCTTAGTAGCATAGGTAAGAATCAGTTAAAAGTGGCAAACTCGTCCGTAATGTTTTACCAAGTGTGTGAACGTTTTCCTGCAAGTGTTTATGAATTTGCTGCTTCCTTGGAGTTTAATGTGCAGTTATGATGATAACATTTATTTTGAGGACATATTCTCAGTATTAATGTGCTGCTTATTAGCATGCGTATTACCAGAATGTTGGCTGTTATTAGTACTAATAAAGCACATAATTATAGCTTATTCTACATAACTAACTTTTTAATAAGCAGCAAATCAGGACCATGCAAGTGTGACCAAAGTAACAGTACAATCTCTATATTGCACTATTATTGCACGTTTTCTTCAGCTTAACCTTTGAAATGATACGTTTGTTTGTGTGATATGCGTAATAGTATTTTTTTTTTAATGCACGATAAAATCAATTATTTAAATTATTGTAAAATAATAATATTGAAAATACACCTGAAATTTAAATTTTAAATATAAAATTCTAAATGTAACTTCACATGTTGCGGCTATTGTGAAAATGTGAGCAAGGCAAGAAGAAAATCTCTTCTGTTCAGACCTATATTGTAGACACATGATTTGACATGACAAGAAATAAGAGAATATGCTACAAGTCAAAACTGAGAGAGAATGTTTATGTTGTGTTTTGTACCTTGCTGGATTCCCTACTCAGTGGATTTGTGTAGATAGATGGATTCACAGGTCCTTACACATGGGCTGATGCTTCTCTGTCAGTGCTAATTGTTAAATAGTCAGCCAGTGATTGCTTCACAGCCTCTCCTGCCTCTTGAATTACCAAACAAACCAAAGCCAAACTGTGTGAACTAAAACTCCAGCAGGATTCCCTGTTTTACATGAACAACCCATTAACAGTTCTTACTTTAGCAACACCAACATGCAGCCCCCACCATTAACGGCTATAAAGCAAGCAACAGCACAAGCTGCTGTAGGCACAAAGTGACAAATTGCTTCTCAGTCTCTTTATATCGCTTCAGTAAATATCTGGAGTTTTGCAGCTTGGTCTGCTGAAGGTTTCTAGTAGGCGATCCTGCTTAAATTCAGTATTCGACTCCTAAGCAGGCAGATGTTAGATACTTCTGTTGGTATTTGCCACATTGCGTTGCTCCTCATTTGCACAAAGCTAAACTCTGCTCAACTATGTGATAATGGCCAGTATTGTATATGCAACTCTAAACAGAAAGGAAGTGACTGAACAAGCACAGTGAATTTTAGGTTGAAAATCAGAAATCAAAGCATCATAGCATCATATTAAAGAATGAAACTTTTGAAAAGAAATCCTTATTTATTTGTTGTCTTTTTGTTTAACAGGAAAGCAGGTTTGTTAGAATGTTACTAGTATTTGAAAGGTTTATCTGAAGTTTTGCAAATATTTGTCAAATCAAAATCATGCAGTCAATATGCAGATACATGCAGAAAAAAGTAGTAAGCAGCAGTAAATGATATTATAGTGAGGACCTCTGCTGTGTGTCAAAGTCACACTTTACAATAAGGCTCATATTTAACTCCATTAGTTAACATGAACTAAGAATGAACAATACTTCTACAGCATTTAATAGTCAATTCATAATCATAATAATCAAATTCATAATTCAGTAATCAAGTATTGTTTATTTTTTTATTCATGCAAGTACTAATGTTAACAAATGACACCATATTTTAAGGTGTATGAAAGGGCAAAAAAACATGTTACACACAACATATATGTATATACTACACATAAAAATGCATAAAAGTAGTTAGGTAATTAGTCTTTACAATTTTTAACCTTGGAAAATATGTATAAAAATGGTAACACTTATTTTAGGGTGTCTTTTTTTAGAAACATTATCCCCCGGTTTCACAGACAAGGCTTAACCCTAGTCCTAGACTAAAATGTAAATCTGAGCTGTTTCAACTAAAAGAAACCTGCATTGACTGATCTTTAAACATGTCAGTGCATTGTTTTGTCTTAAGATGCACGCCAGTAATGCCTTTTTCTAAGGCATGTATATAAAAAATAATTAAATGTCCTAATTGAACTATGGCCTAATCCTGGTTTAGGCTAAGCCCTGTCTGTGAAACCGGGCCTATATGTACTTGCTATAGTAATAATAATAAATAAAGCATAACTACTAAATCAATAAACCCTTAATCAATCTCGCATCCTAACCTTAACCATATAGAAATGCTTGTAGTTAATTAGTGCTACTCGGTACTTAAATGTAGAATTACACTATATCAAGGACAGCGTAAAAAAAGGGGGTAATCAGAAGAACTTTTGTTAATATGTTAATGATTTAAATGTGTAAGGATGATAAGTAATGACTTTTTACTTGATGATAATATGAGTTACAAGAATGGAATGTGTGTTTTAAATTAGAACGATTCACCTTGTATACTAGGACAAAGCTAGCTGCGAGCACTTCTCCAGAAGCGGCTTGGGAACATTGTTTCCTGACAGGCTGTTAAAAGCCTGTTCACCTTGACTTCCAGAAACTGCTCAGACGCCAGTTCTATCAGATTGGATCAGGTGATTTCTTGCCATTTTTATGTGCAGAATGCATCCGTCTGTTTTGTGGGAATCTGAGACTTCACTTTGTGTGTGTTTGGGTAAAGCTAAAGACTGTTGTTCTTGTCTAATGCCCCTGACACCTCTCAACATTTTCAGTCGTAATAATGAAAGCAGACATCACCCTCTGTGGAGAGATTGGTTCGTTATCTCTTCATTACTAATTAATGACAGTTCTCGTCTGAAATCTGCACTTAAACGGCTGTCAGAGAACTGCAGTGACCTCCAGTCTCTTTTTTCCCCTCAGGCTCAGCACATTCACTCATTAAACTCCTTCACACCTCTGTGCTGTCAGATCTTGTGTGTTGTTGAACACTGATTGGCGCTGCCATTGTATCTATGGTGTTTTATTGACATGTGGCAATCAAACGCTGTGTTTGTGATGACTGTTAGGGCTTCAGATCAGATGGATCTATGACTTCCAAACACTTCAAATGGACCTTCATCAGCTGCGCTGTAGTGTCAGTAGATTCTAATTCTAATAAATTAGCCTTCTGTTATAATATACAATAATGCATATTTTTACATTTGCTTATATAAAAAAACAAAACACAACAAAAAAGTAGTTTAAAAGTTCCACATTTATTTTCTGACCATGGTGGCAAGACTATATCTTGATAATTGCTTTATTATCATATGATGCAAGTATCATGCCAATCCTACCATCAATAAGGTTAAGTTAATCCAAAAATAGGTTCACAATAGGTTCATATTCTTCTGAATTGTTTGAAACAACATGTTAGAAATATAATGCACATTTGAGGTGGCTATGCAGCCATGATGCAAATGGTTCTTTTACTGTTGCAAGGACTTTTCAAATACAGTAATTGCACATCAGATTCAAGCATTCAACAACATCATAGTATAAGCACATAATGAATGAGGACTGAGGATTTCAAGACTTGTAAAGTCTATAAAGTGTCCTATATTTCATGTCTTCTGAAGCCACAAAGTTTTTTACTCGCTATCTTCTGCTGAACTCAAGAATCAGATGTGTCTGAAAGCAACATTCAGACTGATTTTGTGAATTGGATCAAACATCAGTTTATTGAAAAGTTCTCAAAAGAGTGATGTGTTTACTAAATCTCTACTTCTCTCATAATACCCTCATGAATGCGCCAGGGAAAGCTGGGGTGGCCGCTTTCAGTGAGTAATGACTTCAAATTATAGTCTGTGAGCAGACAAAGCTACAGTATGACTTTGGAGCTTCATAGCCCCAGTTCCTATGTACTTGTGAATGGCCAGGGTATTCTTCAGAAATTCGTCCTTTGTGTTTGTCTTGCAGGTTCAGAATGATGTGAGGGTGAGTAAATGATACCAAGATCTTTTTCAGTGTTTGGTGGTTTATGTTGGTCAAGCTGTTCAGCCACTTCAGGCTTTAGTTTACAATAATTTAATAAACAACTAACATCTGTTAGTCTAGCCGATCATCCTCCTATACCAACTAGAACCAGTTCTGACTAGCTTGAAACCTTCTACCAGTTACTTTAAGGAGGTATTTTTTTTTTCCAGCAGGAAAACCTTTGCCCTTCACATTTGAGGGATGTTTGAATATTATTTGCATGTATGTAAATACACCAACCAACAGTTGGCATTCAGTGCAATCACTGTCCATTCACAGACTTGGATCCTGGATAGGGATAGATAGCACCAGCTGTCTGTATGTTCTTAAGCGAAAATGTAAAGTCCACTTGAGGCTTAGAGGTTACTGGCTAGCTTGTAACTAACTCTGTACTTCATTTGGTTACACCATTTGTTCTTATGCCAGAGCGTAACTAGTAGAAAATGATATGTTTTCTGTAAAGTAAAGAATAGTCAAATAATAAAAAGTTTACTTTCAATGATCCGATAGCAGTCTTCAAATGCATGAGCAGAATTTCTGATGAAATGTTGTACATTTTTGGTTCATCCTTGGTTTTAATTTCTTTGGGCCAGATTTACTAAACAGGACAAATGAGCGTGAGAGTTAAAAAACATTTAATATTGCTTAGTTTACCTTTAGATCAAAACTAGGCTAAGTTGTAACTTACTGACAGCTGATAAAGCAGGCAGCTGGCCCCTTGTGTTTTACATGCAAGCATGTAGGTCATGGTGCTACCGTACAGTGAGTCACTTGCTTACAGTAGGAGTGGAAGGAGAACTTCACTCACAGATGTAAACAGTCACTTTTAACCAAATCAAATTTACTACAGGAACAGTTCACCTGGAAAACCAAGTGTTGATATTTCATGACTTGTTCTAGTTCCTCATTTGAACCAGCAACCGTCCCATTACAAGCACTGAGCTTTGATTGCTGCACCATAAAAGACACAATGCTAGTAAATCAGCTGTGTGTGTAAGTGCTGTGGAGTGCTGTCAGGTTAGTGGGGCAGCGTGTGTGGGAGGAGAGTCGGTGTGTAGATGCGTGATGCGTGGGTGGAAACATTGAGAGCTCTATTTCAGGAAGACATGGAGATGCCTGTGAAACACGCTGACAGAAGAGTCTGGATCAGACCGGTTTACCTCAACACTAGTAAGACACCAGGTGCACTGAAATGACCACTCTGCAAATCTCTGGACATTCTACACCCAAATACGCTTCTGCTGCTCTTGATAACTCAGCAAACTGTGTGTGTGTCCGTGTGTGTGCTCGTAATGTGGGGGAAGGCAAAGGTCTCTTAAATTCCCATGATCTCAATATAGAATCTCCATTCAGTTTAGACTCAACCCCCCTCTCTCTCTGCTCTCTCGCTCTATGTTTGTGGTGATTGTCCTCTCCAGAGGCGCGGTGGAAAATGTGATGTATTTTCCCTGGATTTAAAACATGTGGTTCCCTTCTGGCTGCCTCTTAATTTAGAAATGCCCAACTGACGAGGCAGCGGGTGTTCAGTCATACTGGGTTTTACTATCCGCATGTTTTTCTGCCAGCCTCTCATTTGCATACTTTTTTTTTATGGTCCTTTTCTCCATATTGTTGTTGCTGCAAATGTAAACAGTGTTTTCAAAGTTATTATTCCTTAAGATGCAGTCATCTTAGTTCATTGTCACTAGTGTAGTAAATACGCAACATGCCAACAAACATATTTAAAACCAGCACCTTTCTGTTATTAAATTCTGCTGTGGGGAACTTTCCCCCCTTACAAATGACACCCAGCCGTGCGCTTTTCTTTTGAAATGACTGGATTCCACTGAAATTTAGCCAAGCCACAGTAAATATCATTGCACCTTTAAAGAGATATTTTAGCTAATAATATATTCTGGTATCATTTATTCACGTTCTAAACTCCTATGCCTTTCTTTAGTGGAACACAAATAGAAAAAGAAAATAGGCATCACTTTATTTTAGGGTCTCTTAAGTAGCTGTTTATTAGCATGCATATTTCTAGGATATTAGCTGTTTTTTGTAGTAATTAAGCACATATTAATGCCTTTTTCTACATGACTTAATTCTAAATCCTTAATCCTATTCAATACCTAAACTTAACTACTTTACTAACTATTAATAAGCAGCAAATTAGTCGTAGTTAATAGTGAATAAGTGTTTCCTATTCTAAAGCGTTTCCAAAAAAAAAAATTTTTATGAAGAATATCTTGGTTCTTTTTTATTAATATAATCAAATGAAGGAATTAAGACTTGGAGTAAATGCAGTTTGTGAATGAGTTGTTCAGACCAGTTTTGTGAACTGGATCAGTTGATAATTTGAAAAGATCTGACTTAAATGTCAATTTATTCATGATCCTGACATCTTCTATAAACGCTCCTCGACGTGGCAATAAAAGTAAAGGTGGATGTCAAAATTTGAATAATGACTGTTAATGAAAATGCTAGTGTTTAATGTCAGAAGACTTGGATTTATAGTGAACAGTGTTAACTTTTATAATTTTTTTTTTTTTTTATCATCTGCTAGATTTACAGCCCCAGCCCCCCATTTACTCCATTTATGTTAAAAATGTGACCTGGATATTCTTCATATTTACGTATGAGTTTTACAGAGGTCATGTTTGGAATATAGAGTAAATATAGAGTATAGAATATAGAGTAAACAATGACAGCGTTTTCATTTTGGGGTGAACTTTTTTCCTGATAAGTTTCGAATCATGTTGCCATTTCATTCATTAGTAGTATGAACCTTTGTTCTTCATAGCACCTGTTTGTAGTCCGTGCTAAATATATAAAGACAAAATCTCACATTTTCCATGATTCAGTGCTTCCTACTTTTGTGTATATGTTCAATACCAGTGTCTGTTCCTCAGTGCCAGCCCCCATCATATTGTAAAGACAAAACATTTCCATTCATCCCCTAAAGGATTGTTATAGCTCACATAAACACTGTAACACATTCAGCAACAACTCAAAATGAAAAAAGCTCATCTGGGATCTCAGTGCCATCATGTCTCGCACTCCGCAGTCAGACAAGCCTGGACAAATGGGGAATGTCTGCAACCATTTAAACAGACTCAATTGTGCAAGCAGTGTAATATCAATGTGTTTGTGTAGCTGTAATGCTTAATAAGATTCAACGACAAATGACCTCTCTCGCTTTTGTTTTTTTTGTTGCAGGGCTGGAAGGGCTCCCCCTCATGGCAGGGTCAAAGACTACTGTGTTCACCCGCTGCTTCAGAAGGTAAGCGATCAAGTCCATGCTCTCTTTATTTAAACACATGCAAATGCTTGTGAGTATTTGCATTATTGATATGTTTTACAAAGAAGGGCTCTGCCATTTATGCCTTTCTCAGAAGCGTTTTTTTGATCCAGTTTTCTCCAAAGGCATGTCGGAAAATGTTTATTAAAGCGTTCAAAGCCTTGAACCAAACCAACCAGTTTCCAGAATATACAGTATACATAACAAACGTTTGGTTTGCAGTAAATATTTGAAAAAAGTGACAAAAATATAAGAATATGTACTTAACATTCTTGGTGTATCGTACTTAACTGTATCAACTGTAAGTTTGGTAACACATTATTTTAGGCTGTTTTAACTAGTTGCTTATTAGCATGCATTTTACTAGAATATTAGCCATTTTTTAGTAGTAATTAAGTATATTGATGCCTTATTCTACATGACCTTGCTTTCCTTAGGAATTGAACCCATGACCTTGGCATTGCTAAGGCCTAAAAAAAATAAATGTTGGTTTCCGATTTGTTGACAATTCTAGACATGGGTAGGTAGGGAATTTATTTTA
>JAUMHE010000062.1:880740-894546 GCA_032359235.1 Enteromius mattozi
TATATATATAAAATTTATTCTATATTAATTAACTTTTAATACACATGTAGGTGTGTGTGTGTGTGTGTGTGTATATTTATATATCTCACACACACACACACACACAGTTGCAGGATATAGAGTATGTTGTGCATTTATATTGGCAAAATGTGATATGAAGTCATAAATGAGATGCTGTATATGGTCAATTACCTTTTTTGCTTTTGGTACTCTGTGGTGCCAACAGTCAATTTTTGTCCAACAATTCTACAGAGTTCAGAAAAGATGTAACTTACGCAAATGAAGCAGCAATGTGACGTGACGGCTGAAGTGAAGACAGTGGAGCTCTCATAATTCATCTTCTGTCAAAGAAAATTGAGAAGTTAATGTTACTGTAAGCAGTTTCCCTGCTCTTGATGATTCGTCTTTGCCCACATGCAGAGATGTAATGAAAAATGATCCTTGGAAAACAGAAACTGTCACATTTTAAGTGCGTTTGATTCCTGCACTGATAAATAATCTTGTTCACAATATGGTGTATTACGAACTGTTGGAGTTTGTGTACACGTTTTTTTGCCCTGCATTATGCAAATTCACAGTACAGTGTATCAACCAACATATAATTTCTGATGAGATTTTCAAAAGCTACGGTAAATAGCAGTTCACTAATTACATTATGGCATCCAGCAGAATAGCCACTTTGACCAACCAATTCATTCAATTCAAGTCCTATTTCTGTCATATTTCATATAACATCAAGTGCTATTTAAACTGTGTGATGCAGACATTAGGAAAATAAACATACAGTAATTTATATTAGATGTGTATTTTATCTGAATTGGGAACTACTACACTGGTTCTCTGGTAGACTCGCACTTAGATCTCATTATTTTTTTTATGATTACTCACCATCTAAAAATGTATGCAGGAATATATTTGAAGACTTTTCTTCAAAAAAGACATTTATTTCCTTCATTTCTTATTAGTTCCGCCAACCACTGAGCCGCACACACAGGATTGTGGGAAATCATAGACAGCAAACGAAACATCTACAGTGATACGAACACACATTATCTGATCATAATGATAACTGGTAATTAAGCCAAGAGTCTTAATTGCACTGTATATTGAGTGTGTAGAAGAGAGGGTTTTTACACACTGAGAGCTGTCTGAATACTGCTAATTTTGTAATTGCAAGGTTTAGTTAAAGCAAATGAGCATTGCTTTTGGGAGTTTTGTGTTTTTCAGCATTAGAAATGAGAAAAAATGAACTAAAAAAGCTAACTACAATTTCTTTGAAGGAACTGAAAACCTCACTGACTTTTTAACGGACTGGCCACAGTATGTTTGTTCCACAAGGACAGCTAAATAAAAAGGCTTATTAACTCTTAAAAGGGAGAAGGTTGTGTGTCTGTAGACTGTGACACTCTCAATTAAACTTTGCTTAATTTTACTGAATTTTGCATATAATACCTGTCTATTCTATAAGATGTATATTGTGTGTGTGTGTGTATATATATATATATATATATATATATATATAATATTGTATATTATCTATTTATCCCTCTGTGTGTGTGTGTGTGTGTGTGTGTGTGCAAACATTTATGGAAAACATGGGTCATATACTATATGTATTTTTAAAATATATCACCTTAACAAAAATAAATACATACTTTATTGTCCATTGTTAGTTCATGTTAATGCATTCATTTAGGGGACCTTAATTTAAAATGTCACCCATTAAATGTTACATTCATTTTTAATGTTAGCATGTAGGCAGTCATAAAAAATTCTTCTGAATGACTTGTCATTTTACTTTTCAAAGCATAATATTGTGCTGACAGCCACTACACAGTAGTATGCTCGAAAATTATATTTTTGAATATTTGCAGTATCTTTTGTAATCTCATCTTCGCAGGTTAAAGAGGAGCTGAGTAAGAAAGCAGAGCGCAGGACTACATGGGTGCTGTGGGGTGGGATGGCATACATGGCCACACAGTTTGGCATTCTGGCACGGCTGACCTGGTGGGAGTACTCATGGGATATCATGGAGCCCGTCACGTATTTTATCACCTATGGGACAGCCATGGCCATGTATGCTTACTTCGTGCTGACACGTCAGGTGAGCTCCAGCTTTTTATCCTCACACTGTGCCCTGGAAGATCAGAGGAGTTTCAGAAGGTCCCTGTGAATACACGGGTGCTACGAGAGGAGGAGATCCGTCTGACCTCTCTGTTGTTGTTCTCTCACACAGGAATATATTTACCCAGACGCCAGGGACAGACAGTACTTGCTGTTCTTTCATAAGGGAGCGAAGAGAACACGCTTTGACATTGAGAAGTACAACAAACTGAAGGATGCGATTGCCGAGGTGAGCTGGATCACTCACAAACATCACATGAGTCACTCCTTTCATTCTTTTAAAGGAACAGAAGACTGTTGTTAGACTGTATATACTCAGTAGACTTCAATATTATGGTTTAGTGCAGTAAAGAATATGTATGACTGTGTTAGCCTGGACACACTTCATATAACTTTTTTTTTTTTGGACAGCAGTGAATATATGTATATATATATATATATATAAATATATATATATATATAATATATTGAATATATTGACTGTGTAAATATAATATTCCCCTTCATAGTAATATATTTATAATTCATAATGTACTTAATTTTTTATGTACTTAATTATCAGAAAATGTTCTGTCACATGAAATGCTAATCTATCAAATATAAATTTATAAGTGAAAAGGTCAAATAGAATAAGGCATTAATATGTGTTTAATTAGTACTAATAAATGGCTAATATTGTAGTAATATGCATCCTAATAAGCAACTAGTTAAGAGACCCTAAAACAGTTACTTAAGTCTTTTGTTAGTGCTCTTTTGACATTTTTGCAGCTTTTATTTTGAAAAACCCTGGAAAAGAACAGCATGAACATTCTCTCCAACATCTCCATTTTTGGGGGTGGTCAATTCCTTTAACCAAATTCATTGCTGTTTATTTTCTTTCTGTGCCTCAGGCGGAGTTGGATCTAAAGCGTCTTCGAGACCCGCTGCAGTTGAACCTCCCTGTCCAGCAGATCAATGCCAGCAAGGACTGATGAGAACCTGAAGCCCTTTCTGCCTCTCTCTCTTACTTCATTCTCTTCTGCCTCTTTGTGTTTTGTTTTGTTTTGTTTCTTTTTATCTTTGAGTTTTATTTCTACAACCTCAATGAAAAACCATATCCACAGCAAGCTTCGGAGTTTTATTATCCTTTTTATTGTTTCCTTTAATTTGGCAAGTCTATGCAGAGGAGAAGATATACGACAAAACTGCATCCCTGAACGGATGGTGACGACAGATGCTCTCTTACGACAACAGGACCAGCTACTTCAGACAGGAAGCTGAGACATTGGGATTGAAGCAGTAATGACCCCACGTCTTGCATGGGAAACAGACTCTGAAATCTAAAAACCATCTGCCCTTGGGTTGAACAGTTGTTTTTTTTCCACATTGGAGTACTGCTGATATCCCTAACTCTGACACTTTGCAGAAGAGATTTCGGGATGTGGTGCTCTTTTCCGTCTCGGAAAAGATCCGTTTACCATCGAGCCAGTCCTCTTGTGGCTGAAACGCCTGTACGTAACAGCCTAAGCGAAACCCTTTTCATTTTTTTCCCTCACGGACCTGTTAAGAGCTGAAGACAGATCTAACAGCTAAAATATCACTGTGTGTTCTATTATTCCAAAAGAAAAAGAATGAAAGAATTTTGGCACTTTTTATTTTAAAAGCCATATTATGTTTATTATATGACGAAAAAAGAGAGAAATGAGTAGAAACTTTTCTTCTTCTCATTATTAGATTTTTTTTTTTTTTTTTTTCAACCATGCCGCCAGACATTACATATCTGCAGATGCTCTGATATTTTATTTTCTGAGAACCCTGTCATCAAACGTTTCTTCAGAAATATGGTACACTCCATCGGTTTATATGTTGATGAGAGACGCACATACACACGGTTGCTTAGCAGATGGATCCTCTTTTAAGGTCTTCTCTCTTCTCTATAAATCTTCTTTCGAACATCATCAAATGACATTTTCCCACAGTGCCTCACAGCATCTGCTGCAGCGTGCTTGTTACGAAACACCTGTTTATCAGAAAATGACCCGTTGAACGGTCCTAAGGCAGGTCACTGTGTAAAATGTGATTTATTTTTTCTGGAAAAAGGTTCCCATCATTCATGTGGCGTTTTTAGCTGCATATATCTGCCTCATATGCCAAGTCTTCTGGAACATGCAGAGAACGTGTAATATATTAGATCTAGAATTAGCGTGTGTTTTGCACACTTCGTGGCATGCTATAGAGAGAGAGTGTCTATATGTGCTATCTTTAGCCGACAGGCCTTAGCAATGATTCTAGCTGGGTTGAGCTTGATCGCCGACATTGTTTTCATCAGTTTTGCCATGCATTTTCAGTCCAGTTATTTATTATATGGGTTTATATATATATATATATATATATATATATATATATATATAATTTATAAGTTTCGCTTTGTTTTCCACAAAGATGGGCAAGCAGACTGTTTAAATCTATAAGGGATGTGAAATTGACTTGACTCTTGTGGCTCTCTAACAAAACGATCATATCAAGACAAGTCTCGAAATTGGTTTTTGGGCCATTTATCGTGACCCGTAGTCCTGTTGTCTGTTGTGGGTTTACCCCACACACTCAGACCCCCATGGAGAAATAACTGTTGTTCTGTAGCAGAAGTCTGCTCATTATGCCGACTGTCCATGATTGTGCCTGTGGTCGCCATTAAGCATTTTTAAAGCCATATTCATGTTGCGTTTGTGTCTTTATAAGTGAAAGGGGCATATAGAGTCTCAAATCCCCTTAGCAGCAGCTTGTGTCCATTCTTACCATGTGTTTAAATATTACAGGGTGAGATTCCAGCCTACAACTCTAATAGAAGGGACGTTACAGAAAGGGTTCCTCCAAAAAAGTTGTTTCTGTGAAACTCAAAAGGAGAAATTTAGTAGAATGTTCTCGCAGCTCATTTCTTTACAGCATTCATACTGACAACGGCCGTCAATCTTTTTAAAGAATTCATTAGTTAATATGACACTATATTCCCAGTCTCCTGAAGCCATACAAAATTTGAGGAATAGATTGACAATTTTCTAATACATTTTTACATTCAAATATTGATGTTTTATGTTTCAGAGTTGTAAAATGGGGATGATTGTTAGCAGTTGATGACTGAAATGGATAATTCAACCAAAAAATTACATTTTTTGTTAGTTTATTTATACTCATGTCATAAGACATTCATTTATTTGAAAAGCAAAAAAGAGAGAAAACATTTCTGTTCATTCATTAAAAGTTCATCCAACCAAAACATTGACACATGTTTGTATATCAAGTGGTTTAATTTAACTTTTCTAAAGAGGCATGAATGCTTATGATGAAGATATTTAGTGTAGTCTTTTATTAATACTTTGTGCAGTGCATTTAAACGGAGCTTATCAAATATGGTAAACAAAAGCTCCACATTATTTGCTTAAAATGTGAGAATGTCAAGCATTCTTGTGTGATACAAGAACAATTGTCTCATGGATTAAATCACTTGATTCACACAGATTGATGAACCAATGTTTTTGTTGTGTGGACTTTTAAAAGATGTACAAAAAAAGATCCAAAAAATAATGTTGTTTTGAAGAGTCTTATAGGTTTAGAATGACATAAGGGTGAGCAAACATTTTAAAGCTATTGTATGTCTTCAGCAGACCTGGAATATAGCTTCTGAATCATGGGAACTACTTTTTGTTCTTTATGGAGCTTTAACTTTTTGGAGTAACTATAAACTAAGGTTTTAAGAAAAAGTTTCTCAAATTATCTCAGTTTTCAGTGTTCATTGGGAACAAAAAACAGCATCGGGTATGGAATGGCATTATGGTAAATAATGACAAAAATATTTTGGGATCATAATCCATCCTTTGGATTTTGCATGTCTGGCTAAAAGTGTAGTGATGGATGCCCTTTTAACAGTCACTATTTATTGTTGGTGAGGAGTTCAGGTCAATGTGAGTTACTCGGTGCGCTTGAGTGAATTACCTTGTGATTGAACACAGCAAGATGCTTCTCTCTTTGATCTGAGTTTGTTTGAACAGGGTTTATCGGACTATTATAAAGTGAAATGAAATGCAAGCTTTGGGTCCATCCGCTGTTGGGTACAAGACACATGCATATCCACTGGTCCAGGGCTCTTGAGGCATAGTGCCGAACCAAAGCATTAATCACCCTAAAGAAAATGATTGACCGATTATATTAATGTTCATCATCATAAACCTAAACCTTAAAATCTGTCTGGTCTATAAAGGATCAATAAAGAATGTTGACCGAAGGCAGAATCAAGGTCACTGTGCACATTTGTCACAATATGCAGTTGGTGTGAGCATCTCATCTCAGACTTCATGAATTTTCTGTTCATGCGTAACCATAGCAGTCAAAATCAGCCGATGCATCACAAGCATAAAAACATACATTCTTCCACATTTATGTGATCAGTAGTCATAGATTCATCCTTTATAGACATACTCCAAAGTTATTTCAGGGCAAAAAGTCAGCCATCTCACTCTCCAAGATGCCCAGTACACTTGACATCCCTCGACCTACTGAACATCTGCAAGAGGTCTTGGGTCTGGTCAAAGTTGAACTTCTTTTAGTTTGTTTGTAGGGTTTTCTGTTTGTTTCAGGGTTTTTTAAATAATAATAATAATAATAATATCAAATATATTGAATCTATTCTAAAGCGGGTGTTGCATGAATGTATGTTTACATGGGGAAATTATATATAAATGAATAAAAAAAAAAAAGATTATTATGAATGCTGATTTCAGATTAACAGACTCCTGGTTCATCAATCTTTTTTTCTTTTTTTTTTTCCCTTCTACCCAATCCCTCACCCTTCATGATCCAGCAGCAAGCACACTCTTGGCAGCTGCAGGGTTCTGACTGGTCAAGGATCTCCTCTACATCATGTCTTGTTTTTAGCCTCTCTTTGCTCTCTCAATCTCAATGCTGCTGCTCGATCGCTGCAGTGCTGCCTTTCTTCTGATCTGAGAACAGAGAGTATGGAAGACCTGACCTTCTCAAACACCCCTCGCTCCATCCATTTGCCTTTCTTTAGCTCCTTATTATACTCCCACACTGATTATCTTTTAGTTATGTGTATTATTTTAAAGTTTTCTTCATGTGCACTTAAAATGAAAATTATATTTCGGGGGAAAAAGGTAATGGGGTCATGCTGAATTATTATTATTATTTTTTTTCATATTCTTTATTCATTTTGTCTTTGGCATCGGATGCTGTAATGTTAGAAGAATTCAAAAATGACAATGTAAAATCCTGTATCATTTATGAAATGTGTATAAAAGAGAAATGTAATTCAATTATCAATAAACACTTATCCAGTTTTGGAACCAGTAGTGATTTTTATTTTTTGTCGGTTCAAATTATTCATAATGCAACGTTCTCCAACATGTGGTATAAAACATAATCAGTTAGAAAGCAGAATATATATTCTAAAGTGCCCCTATGATGGATTTTTGTAAATGACCTTTCATGCAGTGTGTGTAACACAGCTCTAAGTGAAAAATCCTGCAAAGTTTTAAATCTGAAAGTGCGCCGTGTATAAAGCTCAAAAAGAGCTTATTTTTTTTAGCGGATAGAAGAATAATTTGAAGATATTTGCGAAGTCTCTTGAGTACATGACTGACAGAAACGCCCAGAAACTATTATGTAATGTTAACTTGTTTTGTTGATAGAATGTGTTTTGTAATATAAAATTAGTATGTGTATATATATATATATATGTTGTTGTTTTTTTTTATCTTCTGCTTTTTAATTTGCTGTATCAACACTAATACTAACACTAATGAGTGCACCGTTAAAGTTTATATTTAAATTGTGTGCATCAATAATAAAAATAAAAACAATCATTTAATATTAGCGTATTTATGCCCGCCCACTCGTTGCGCGCGCAGACCCGGGAAAACTTGAACTCCTCCCTCAAACACTAGCGGTTGGATTCCTGTTGATGCCGACATGTCTCGAAGACGCTGTGCTCTGCACTGTGAGGGTAAATCAGTATTTTTTTCACTGCCAAAGGACGAGGCTGTGAAGAGCCAATGGTTAAAGTTCATATTTAGAAAAATACCACAGCAGTACAGCCCCAACCTTGTGTTGTGTTCCCGTCATTTTGCTGATGACTGCTTCAGCAACCTAAATGCGTACAACGCGGGATTCTCAAGCCGGTTGTTGTTGAAGGAAGGATCAGTACCCAGTGTATTTAGACCAGCTTGCCCCTCCTCCAAATCACAACCTGTAAGTATGAGTAAAAAATGTGCTCTCGTGTTCTTTGTAGCATGCAAAATAGGTAATTGGCTAGTTGTGTTTGCTCCGCTCAGCGATGAATAGTGAATGTTTGTCGTTATTACTTGGTGTTAGGATAAAGAAAAGAGCAATACGTTTGTCTACATGCTGTAGTCTTTATCGATACGTTTCTGCATTGGGCTAACGCATATGCCATAGCTGTTTGATTGTTTACCACCGAACTGTGGCCTAGGCTTGCTAACACACGCATGAAACCACTTATGTCCCCTCTGAGTCTTTATTTTTGTAACAGTGGAGCACCCTCGTTATTACACTACAATGTAAGTGATAAAAAGCACCATATACTGTAGTCAGTGTTGACCAGCTTAAGTGTTTTCTGTGTAACATCCAACTGTGACAGCTCTGGAAAAGATCTGTGCTCCAGTACTCCCAATTTCCTCAACTTTTTATGTTTTTTTTTTTTAATGCTTACCAAAGTGATCTGTTGTTTTATGAAATCGTTTTTGTTGACTCCAAATGTCCTGGAAAAAAAATAAAAATCTCTTTTAGAGTACTTCACAGCAGACCATTTCAAGTGGAGTTACACGTTTCGATGTGGCTTGTCAGACTGACTATCCGCCAACTGTTTGTATGATGACACAAACTGATGATTTGCCCAAAAAAGCTGTTGGCACACAACTGTCCTTCACTACACTGAAAGACAAACATATTTGGAGTACAGGTATACATTTAAGAAATTTTGTTGTTGTTGTATTTTGTTTTTATAGCACTTTATATTACCAAAAAAACGATCATAATTGTATGTTCCTTTCTTAAGGTTCACAGGCAAGCACGTCAACCTCCTGTGATGTACAATTCTCATCAAGACCTATAAAGACTCCTAGTTTCAGACCAACCAAAAGACCTCATGTAAAGTTGGAGGAGGAGTCAGACATACATTTTGAGACCGAACCACATGACTCAACTTTTAACCCAGGCGACTCTACCGTTCCACAAGAATCTGAAATGTCGTAAGTAATACAAATCTGAAAGTCCAATGTGCTACTAAGAAGCCTTATCTGACAATATTACCCGAATTATTGATTTATTTATTAGGTTTGGGCGAAGACATGCATATGGAGATGCAAAATACATCGTTTTTGAAACGTGTTTGCGTGAGCTCTTTTCCACGTGTCCCATTTGCAAATCAGAGTCTGATGTGAAGCTACACCGGATGGGCACTTATGTTGCGTTCAGCCAGCTTTGCCCCAAGTGCCTGTACAACAGGAAATGGCAGAGCCAGCCCATAGTTGGAAGTACACCCATCGGAAACCTTCTCTTATCAGCAGCGACTTATTTTACTGGAGGATCATTCATCCAACTACAAAAGGTAGGCCTGTAGTAAATTATAAATGCAATATGTAGCCTATATATTTTTCGTAACATCAAACTTGTTCATATTCTTAATAAATAGATGTTTAAAGGGGTCATATGATGTTGCTAAAAAGAACATTGTGTATTTGGTATAATGCAATGTGTTTATGGGGTTTAAGGTGCAAAAACTTTATATTTCACATACTGTACGTTGATGTTTCTCCTAAGCCCCATCTTCCTGAAACGAGTCAATCTGTGTAAAGCTCCGTGCTCTCATTGGCCAGCTATCCAGTGTGTTTTGTAATCGGAGAAACTACAACAAGCACTAACGTTACCCCTCACTGCTCAAAACTGGAGTTGGAATTGCCTCACTGTATAGTCTCTGCACAGCCGGCATAGGCTGCTCTGCAGGTTTTAGGGATCAGTTCTCCGTAAATGCACTGAACACAATGTTTGGGTTGTAATGTTTTGGAACAGTTTTGTGAATACACCTTGACCACTGATTTCTAGTTGTGTCCTCTTTTGGAAGCACAAAGAGAGTAGTTTCTTTCTTTGCATAAGCATTTGGGTGGTGTTTGTAAGTAAACCCACTCTGTGACGTAGAAAACTGGGGGCATTTTAGGGGGTGGGGACAACTCATAACTTTTATAAAGAATATCTCTTTGCTTTTGAAATTTTAATCTTTGCAAATTTAGGGATCTTATCTATGCACTAACAACTCGAAATCATATCATATGACCCATTTAATGTTCCACATTGATAGATTTGCAAGGCCATGGAGTTACACATTTACCAGTACGAAACATTCCAGAGACATTGCAGGAATTTCTTGGAACCAGCAATTATACATAAGTGGAAAAGTGAACAGAGAAACATTATACAGAAGTTACAAGACAGAAGAAAGATTGCGATAGCTGGAAATATGCATGCAGACTCCCCAGGTAAGACAAAAATTAGTCATAAGTAGAGAATTATTTTTATTTATTTTTTTTATGTGTGAAAGAAATTGTCATCGCAAGTTGAAGCATAGTTACATTCCCATCTTTTTGTTTTTTGTAGGGCATTCAGCCAAATATGGAAGCTACATGGTAATAGACATGCACAGCAATACTATTGTAGACCTCCAGCTTGTACAGGTGTGTAACCTTAATGGAGAACACGACTGAAAAAAAGTATATCACTTAAAAAAAAACCCAACTAATTATTCTGCATATCTAGAGCAATGAGGTTGGTGGTAGCTACCACATGGAGAAGGAAGGCCTAAAGAGATGTCTGGATCTGCTGGAGTCTAATGGTGTAGAAGTGGACTACATTGTCACTGACCGTCATCCACAGATTCAGACGTATCTCAGGGAACGCAGCATAACCCAGTTCTATGATGTGTGGCACTTCGAGAAAGGTAACCTGCTAACCATATAATAATTTATGGAGTAAAGTGAACATTGCAGGCATTTCTTTTAACTTATTCATTAATGTGTTTCATTCAGGTTTGTCTAAGAAACTACAAAAACTGACTAAAAACAAGGAATGTGGATTGCTGAGGAAGTGGCAGCGTAGCATCAGAAATCATGCTTACTGGTGCGCCAATTCCTCCGCATCAGGACCAGAGAGGGTGGCTAAGTGGACTTCACTGATCAACCACCTCCAGAATGTGCATACTCACGACAATCCCATCTTTCCCAAGTGTGAACATTCACTTAGAGAATCAAAGGATGCAAATAAATGGTTTCAACGAGGTACTTGTTATAAAAAGGTTTGTCTTAGAAGTTTGAGTGTTGTCTATTTCATATTACGTCAAACAATATTTATTATGAAATAAATCAGTGTTACTTTCCTGAAAAGCAAGTTTTTCTGTTACTGACAATAGTTTGTAATAATGCAGGGTCACTGGCTATCCACAAAATTGAAAAAGTACTCTGCAACAAGACGGTCCTTAAGGATGTGGAGAAGCTCAGTCATGATTTTCAGACATCTTCCCTGGAGGCGTTCCACAGCCTAATTCCACGCATTATACCTAAAAATGTAGTGTTCCCTTTCATGGGAATGTTGTGCAGGTAATACAGCTTAAAAGAAAATTATAAAAACACACTGTAGTACAGCTGTCATTTACTATCTGTTGTTTTCCTTGTAGATTGTACCTTGCTGTGCTTCATCATAACGAAAATGCAAGCAGAGAACAAGCCACAACAACAGGTCAGGTGGTGTACAAAATGGTCCGTGAGTTGAAGTGACCCCAATAACATATTTAGCTCCTCGAGTGCATGTTTTAACCAAGGGAATTCCACCCCTGGTTTGGGCTAGTTTTCAGTAGCAGCTGTGCGGGTTTTGTTGTGGAAAACGTGTTG
The DNA here is from genome assembly GCA_032359235.1 of Enteromius mattozi. NCBI lineage: Eukaryota > Metazoa > Chordata > Actinopteri > Cypriniformes > Cyprinidae > Enteromius > Enteromius mattozi. The sequence continues at coordinate 892,812 of JAUMHE010000062.1, forward strand.
GTAATGTCTCTTTTTCTTTTTTTTCTTTTTCCAGATTATGTTGACGAGCTACTAAAGCTAGTCTTTGACGAAGTCATTATGGACCCCTCTTCATTTGTGGATGAAATGAAGGCAATCCCCATTCCTATTCCTTTGTGCAGAGTATGACAGACCACCAAAGGGGGAAGCGATCATGTTTTCAGTTTTAAGTAAGAGGGGGTCAGAAGCCAACGTAATGTCCAGCCAGATCTAGAAACTCTTGGCGTATCCAGATGACACTGCAAATCAGAATGACAGCATGGACACTCTGAACAAAGTAGCCCCAGCTCTGGTGTCCAAATCTGGTATCCAAGATGGCAGAACTGCCTAAATATCTACGTTACCAAATAAAATGTGTACAGAGTTTGAGTTTATAAATAAAGAGTGTAAAGAGTTACATATCTTATTCATATTTCATCATTTGTGTTAGTTATGCCATTAAAAATGATAGTGATATTTATTCGATTATTGGTATGGTTTATCAGACTATATTAACTGATGTTCTGCCTTTTATATGGCTGTAGTCGCTTCTATAGTTGCTGTAGATGTTCTGCAGAGTATATGGATTTAGACAATTTGGTTTAAAGCCTGGATGGTGTACCATACATGTAGGAGGGACTGCAGTCATTCTTATAACCTAACCGTGTCCTAACTACACGCGACAAGATTCCAGCAACAAGCGGCACTAGATGCAAAGCGACAGAATCAATCAAATGTCACAACCAATCAGAAGTGTGAGTGGGCGGGCTCTCTGGAAGTGCACACAATCCTGCTCTCCCAAGGAAACGGAAACGTTTATAATCTAATGTATAAATATAAAACCATTCTAAGATTATTAAATCTACATTCTGAGTGACTTATAACACGTGTTATGGAATACACTCATTGGTTTGCAGTGTGTTCACAGTTGTAACAGCCATATTTTTCATTTATTTTCAAGATCTGAGGTAAAATGTCTTGTTTTTTTTTTCAGTATGGTCACGTAATATGATATTAAAACTCATATTGTTCATGTTAAACTTTGAATAAAGCACAATCACCTGAGATTGTCTACTTTCATATAGTTTGTATGTTGTTGATCCAGCCACGACGTCGCGGAAATAGAAATGGCTTCTAAATTAGAAACCTTGCGTGTTGCCATCGCGGCTAGTTATTACAAAAACTCCAATTAACATGGAAAAGATACATTTCATTGTGTGTAGTTAGAACATGGTGTAACGTAAAAAAAAATTAACTTCAAGACTATCCAGAACAAGTAAACTAATTTGACTGTAACGCGCATAAGTCAAAGTGCCATAAACAAAATTGGCACTTGCCATTGAGAAACGTCCACATCCAGTGGCTTGCACTGTACTTTGGCTTGAAACATAACTTTGTTGGTATTCATCAGAAAAAAAAAAAGTTGTGTATATACCTTGGATGGCTTGAAGATGAGTAAATCATGGAATAATTTTCATTTTTCCCCTTTAATCATCCATCACAATGAGAAAAAAACATTTCTGGTGTGCAGCAAAAGATTGTTGAGCTTCACAAGTTAAAAAGTGGCTATATATATATATATCAATCACTTTTGTTTATATAGCGCTTTTAGCAATACAGATTGTAGCAAAGCACTGAACATTATCAAACAGGAGAACATAGTGATGGTAATGTATAATGACGAGATTAAACCATTTATTTATCAAATGCAGAGATGGTCTCTGTAATCAAAGCGACG
>JAUMHE010000062.1:930484-942627 GCA_032359235.1 Enteromius mattozi
GCCTCTCTCATCTTTTTAAGTGGGAGAACTTGCACAATTGGTGGCTGACTAAATACTTTTTTGCCCCACTGTACCTACAAACAAATGACATATGCAGCTATGAACACATGCAGATAAACAGGGACAAAACAGGAGAATTCGTGAATACGCCATCTCCTCTTGTTCTCCTGAGAAAACACCTGTATCTGAGGTCAGCGAGTTTGCAGAAACCTGGATACGTTCCACAAACTGTTCCTCAGTGGATTCCCCCATTCAGAAAGAAGCTCAGTCAGTGTGTGAAACACAGGAAGTGATGCAGATAAACACGGCCCTCTCAGAGGACACTGTTCAAGCATTACAGCTCACTCACAACAGCAGGAAATGTCACATACACCAGACTGCTCACAGGTACAGTTGGGCTCATGAGCTAACATACAATTTGTATGACCCTTCTTTGTACCATTTGGTTACACTTTAGAATAGGGAAAACTTATTCACTATTAACAACAAATTATTTTCCCTTAATAAATTCCTAATTTGCTGCTTAATTATGGAGGTAGTTGTTAAGTTTAGGTATTGGGAAGGATTAGGGATATAGAATAAGGTCATGTAGTATAAGGCTTTAATATGTGCTTAATTACTACTAATTAGCTACTAAGCAACTACAAAACAATCAAGTGATTAACATGAAATCTAAATAAATACAGAATCTGCTGTATTAATGTAATAAATGCTGTAAAAATTAATTAACTGTGAATTAACTTCATTGCCTGAACTGAATTGAGGTGATAATAAAACAATATTTGCAATATCTGAATAACTGAATTAACAGAATATTATTAGTATATATTTGTATTATATGTTATAACATTAAATACATGACTTGAAGTAGTTAAACATTCAAATGCCAGGAGAATATTCAGGTCTTAAAACGTCTAACATCTTTATTTTAATCAATGGATAATAGTAGCTCCTAGTATCTGTACATTTAAAAAATAAAAAATAATTAATTTAGGTCTTCAAATATTGTTGTGGACAATGGGGGCCTTGGAATCAAAAAGGATAAGAACCACTGCTCTATATCTTCTAGACTTCATGGAGACAAGCACACAGCAGCAAATGTAAGTCTTCAAGACCAGAAGTATATATGAGCTCTGCCTTTTGGGATAAGGTCCAACTCTTTTTCATATTTCCTTGTCCTTTAGCTCTTAGTGTGAATGGACATTTAGTGTAGAGGACAGATCAGCAGTTCTAACTCTCATAGGCAGAACCATGCTGGGTGATGCGATAGCACTTTCTGACTGATGACACAGACAAACAAAAAGAGAGATGGTGTTGGTGGGGGGAGGGCACTGTTCCCTACGTCAGACCGCTCGTATCAGCTCGCCCAAATATGGCTGATATATTAGAGGCCCGTATGGATGGATTTGCGGGTGGATAGAGGCAGGACAGCAGCGCTGTGCCGTTATAAAGCATCTGATGGCGTCATGATGAGTCAAAGCTGCTGATCTTTTTTGATTCCCTCTTGACATTAACAGGCACTATGCCTAAACAGCCATTCATATCATCTTGTAAATCTCACAATGTGCACTTTCAGCACAATCCACGTCCCTTGCCGTTGCAGGCCTGTGGTAGTGTCTCCTTCTGTCTTCTCACCAACTGTTAGGACAATATGGCCGGCTTCCTGTCTTTTTGTCCGCTGCCTACATAGGCAGCTTTTTAAAGCTATAGAGCCACATGAACCAAGGAGTAAGTGATTACATTCCACACAGGCATGTCAGACAAAAATCCTTTGTGACAACAGTTTTCAAAATAGTTTGCTGACAGCATTTAGTTAAGCTATTAGCAATAATATTTTAAATTTAGCTTTAAAGTGTACACTGTAAAATCTAATTAGTTAACCTATCTTAAAAAAAAAAAAAACATGCAAACCGACTGCCTTAAATAACTAAGCAAAATAAAAACACTTTTTAGTGTCAAGAAGTCATTAATTTTAAGGTTGCTTTTAAGGTTGGAATTTTGCAGCTGAATTAAAAAAAATAATAATCTTTTTAAAATCAAATATAACATACCTTGAAACTCTAACAAATCTTCCCCAATATTAATCTCATGCAAAAAGGCATAAAATAAGACATAATTTAAAATGAATATATAAATTATTAAGCAAAGCAGGCTGGGAACCAGAAACTAGCTTGACAATCTGGTGCTCGACAAAATCAAATTATCTTAACTAGGTTTTCTGAGAAACAGAAGCATAGCACGCAAATAGTAAAAAAAAATAGTAAAAATAAATTGTTGTCCATAGTAAAGTAAACTAAAAATGTTAGTTAAGACGTGTTCGGTTTAACATTGCACAGATAAATATGGGTAAAACAGACCCATAGGTCTAATAGTTTTAATAAATTTTAACCCTACAAATTGACACTTTTGACAATTTTGGGATTTTCTTATACAGTATGAAAAGTTTCTAGCATAGAAACTTTCTATGCTACTTTTAAGTTAATTTTGCAACTGACTCTCATTAATCTGCAACTATGCTGTATGACAACTATACCTCTGATTAGAGTATTAGTAGACTGTGAGTAGAACAAGATGGCATGGCAAGTTACTTATAGTCAGTAGAATGTCTGATCAAAATACAGCATTAGAGAGTCAACTACTTGCCTAATTCCTGCCAGTTGATTTGTAGTTACTTATTGTTAGTAAAGTGGACTATCAAAATAAAGTGCTACCTAAAATCTCTTGGTTTCTGATCAGAGCCTAGAACTGTCTCTCTGCCTAGGTTCTGCTGGGCAGCCAAGGTAGGGCAATATTCCACTTTGCGCCACAGGCTACCTATGCTCACGTCATACTCCTTCCATTTCTGGTATTCCCAGATGGAAATGTTTGGTAATCAATGCAGGGACTTGCAGATGTGTTTCTGTCCAGCTCTCTGTGGGCAAATATCAGCTCCAGATCCTTTGTGTTAACTGAATGGAAAATTCTCAATTCAGCATGAAAAGTAAAGCAGATTATCAGCAGTGTGATCTTATGTCAATATGTACCTTACTGTGGCAGTCAAAAATCACGGTTACATTAATGCACCTACAATGAGGTAAGGCATTACACAATTTTATATGAATTATTCTTAGTGGCTGCAGCATGCCACAGATGCTGTCAACAGAGCTTAACTTCTATTGAACACAGAGCTTTCCTTTCAACAAATACTTTCACAGCTTAATGTGCAGACACAGCTATGTAAGCCATTCACAGAATGATTTGCCTACTGTGTCTTTATGGTGCTTTCAGAACATCTTTTTGAGCCGAGGAGGTCTGAACACCTGAAGAAAGCTGTCAGCATTCCCATTTATCTCAATGAAAGCTGTTTGGCTGGTGCATATAGCCTCTAAACTACATAACCCTGAAGCTAGGCACATCGTTATAGAACAAAACAAAACAAAACATAATAAAAAAAAAACAAAACAAATACACTTATCTTTATTAATTACAAAGTAAAAAAAAAAAAAAAATTTCAAATTTAAAAAAAAAATCTAAGCGAAACACAAAACAAAAAAACAAACAAAAACAGGAAACTAATATATATATATATATATATACACACACACATTGCTCTTGATTAATGTTTGGGAAATCCATTTACAAAAGCAATTTTGGCATATTATTTGTTTATTTATTATTGTTAATTTGATTAGACATTAGACATGAACCCTGTACTCCCTAAGGGCAAAATAGGTAATTTTCACATATTTTGTTGATTTGACAGTAAAATTCTAACAGAATGTGCTATTTTCATCATTTTTTTTTTTTTTGAAAACGAAAAGCTTTTTTAAACAAATACAGTTTTTGACCATTAATTTTGTGTAAGTCTGTAAACAGAATTGAAATAGACAAAAACATACAAAACAGGAATATTTTTTTTACATTTGTTTACAATTTTTAACACTTTTTACTTCAAAATTACATTATTACATATACACTCTCAGAAATAAAGGTACCTGTACAAAAGCTGTCACTGGGGTGGTACCTTTACAAAAGGTACATGTCTGTACCTAAAGGGTCCATTTTGGTACCTTAAAGAAGCATTAGTACTTAAAGCATACATATTTTAACCTAATAGGTTGGTGAAAAGGTACTGCCCCAGTGATACCTTTATTTCTGAGAGTGTATACTAGTGTTTTTGGGACACTGGGTTTCACAGTTTTCATTCAGGAGTTTTTTTGTTCATATACGCACACATTTACACATTCATGCACAAGCATAAAGCCATACATTTACACTCATTATAGTGGCGCACACACCACATGTCAAAAGTCTCATTCAGCCTGCTAACGAAAATCTCATCAAAAGTCATCACAAATGACTCTTGTGCTGTTTACTCCTATATCTCCATGTTTTTGTTTGTTTTGTTCAATCCAAAACTCTCGCTGCCTATCTCTTCATAAAAATTCTCCCTTCCCGCTCTCCTGGATATCTGACATCATTTGTCGACGGAGAGCAAGAAATTACCGCAATAAGCCGACATATTGCTGAAAAGTGCATGTTGTCTGCTGTCAGGAGCAATTTGAATTGAAGAGTTATGGTAACATGAATACGACTTGTCCGTGCAGACACAGCCGGTTTAAAAGGGTTAATATTACATATCAACATACAAAATGTGCCATATTTACTTAAATCGTCTAATTTTCATTCATTGCGCTATTTATTACTATTTATTTTGTCAACAAAATGTTTCAATCTTTTAACTGATATCATCAAGCTTTTATTTTTCATCCTATCCTTTTTGACCTACCCCGAACAACCACCTTCATTACACAATCAATTTCCAATGGATAAAATCCTGTCTATGTTTCACACACAAATTCATCAATATATAATATAGTATTACGGAAGTAATGTAATGCTGTTACATGTTGAATAAAGGATTAATGGTTTAATAACGATGTGCTGGGCAATGTACCACACTGAAGCAATACAATTACAAAATGGCAAATTCTATTATACCGTAACTAATTTGATGAATTAACTGAGTGTATTAATGAATTCTTAGAAGTTCTTAGAAATGTGTCCAGACGTTCCCTGTCTGGCGCCGAGGTAGACACAAACTACACATTCAAGCAGCCTCCTCTTCTGTTATTGAATTACAGCACATTTCAGGATTTTCTAGCCGCACGTGATCTGCGGCTCTCCTGTATGGCTTGGGTCATCAGGGCCACTAGGCTAAAGACAGACTGAATGAGTAGGTCATGAATCACACAGTGCACGTGTGTGTGTGTGTGAGACAGCGAGGCACAGGATCTGTCCAGATGTAGGATTTCTCTGGAGGCAGAGCGGCGAAAGGCTTGGGATTATCAATTACTCAAAGATCGCATGTGTGTGAGAAGAAAACAGGGCCAGGGGAATGAGGCGGAGGGAGCAGACGTCACTGGGGCCTTGGGGGTCCTTGTTAGTCTCAACAAAAGCACAGACACATAATCACAGACTGCACACACACTATCACACAAACAGTGATGCATCATTAGTAGTGCCCGTTAATATTTAGAGTTAGGGATTTGAACAAACCACTATAGTAAGCATTAAAGGATTAGTTGACCCCAAAATTAGAATTCTGTCATCCTATATTTACCCTCATGTCATTTCAATCCCATGTTACTTCTTTACTGGTTACACTGGAATGGGGAACAGAGCTTTTAGGCTTCACAAAGGACACAAAGCACAGTAAAGATATCCTAAAGGAAGCATACATGACTTAAAAACTAATAATATTCAATAATATTATCAATTTAACTACACTACTATTGGGTGAGAAAAACAATTTAAACTGAATTAAGCTAGATACTAGAGACACTAACTTTGAACTGAATTAAAAAAATCATTGAGCTGAACTGAGATGAATAATGATTCTATTGTCTTTTTAAAGCTGCTTTACATCTGAAATTAAATTTGATGAATTCCATAATTGATGAATTTTATAAAACTAACACTGTTTATTAGATTGTACAAAGCATTATATAAATAAATGTGACTTGACCTGCATCATATTCCAAGTCTTCCGAAAGCTTGTTATGATGAACAGACTGAAATTTAGTGATAAAACTGGATCAGTACAATTTATGAACAGATCTTTCATGCTGGTATGAAACTGTTCAACAGAATTATTATTATATTATTATTATTAGATTTATTAAAGCAACATTTAGGTGTGAGCAACAAGAGTTACAGTAATGAGAGAAATACGACTTTAATCTATGACATTCAACTTGTGTGTTACAGACATGTACATATTTTATTTTATTTTATTTTTTTAAAGGAACCCAACTCATATCTATATAGACCAAATTGTCCTAGAGAATAAAAACACCTAAAATACACACCTAATATCTCTAGATTATTTGTTTAAAACAGCTTTATTATAACACTTGTTTGGATCATTTGAAAGTCAACAAAGAGATAAAGGCTAGAGTGTATGGAATGTGTGCTTTCAGGGTAAAAACAGTCACAAGATTTAAAACATGACCGATCCTGTCTCACAAAAGAGCTGCACCTTCAAACCAAATAATAAAAATAAAATAGGATCTAATCAACAGTATCTTGTTGAGCAGATGTTGACCTCTGAATTGTAAGTCTAATAATTCTTCGTCACCAGCAACCAGATCCATCCTTGAAAACCCTTGAAGGAGACAGAATTAGAAAACGACTAGATGTCTTGTCCTTTAGCCTATTGATTTAACAAATCATTCAGTGTCACATTGTCAGAACTGTTTATGTTGCAAACCTAATTTTTTTGTGCTGAGGTACTTCGGAAGCTAAGACTATCACATTCAGGATTAGAAACAGGGAATATACACTACAAATATTCACATGCATATGTATATTATTACATTATTCAGTACATATGATGGGTGAGACAATGCTCAAACCCACACTCAAAAGGATTGATGGTACTTTGACTCTAGAGTCTTTATTGATTGCACAAAGGGCCTGACATGCTAGAGGTATTACAGGTCACGGTATTTGCAAGTTGAAACAGAAAGATACGAAGAGCATCACATGGACTGAAGCCACTGGCCCTGCTGTTAGGCCTGTAATGAGGCTTTCACATTCACTGCAACAGAGGAATCATATGATGTCCGGGTATCTCCACAGCTCAAGACTGTGTGGAGCACACAAGAGTAGGACAACCTATTATTAAACTAATCAGCAATCTCACAAGTACACTTGTGACCTATCGAATAAAAGATGTTCAGATTTCTCTTGGAATTCTGTGAAAGCTTTGCTATTGTTTTTCTCAATTAGAGCCTTGTAACCTGCACCGACTGTCTCTTATTCTCTGAATCTCATGAATGCGGTCATTTAAAAAAGAAAAAAAAAAAGAAAATCTGTCATCATTACTGTCATTCCAACTCTGATGCAGAACACCAGAGAAGACATTTTGGAAACACTTCAGAATAAGGAACACTAACTAACTTTTCCTTCATTAAAGTAAGGTGGTTAAGTTTAAGTGTTGGGCAGGATTAAGGATGTAGAATAAGGTCATTAAATAAAGTTATTAATACGTGCTGAATTAACTACTTATGCCTAATATTCTAGTAGTATGCATGCTAATAAGCAACTAGTTAACCAAGTGTTACAAACATTTTTTAATGAGAGTTTTTAGACTCTCAGATTTAATCATATGTATAACCAATTTAATATGATTAACTTTCATTAAATATCTTTTGCAATGAATCAACATATTTATACTATGCAAAATTACCTGAAATCATTCTTAATTTTGTTAATTTAGTGAATAACATAGAAAAACATTTTACAGTTTTCCACACCAAATTTAAAATCTGATATACTGAAAATGAGTTTTTGTTATTCTTTGGAAAGCATGGGAGAATTATTTGGATTTAAAAGTTGTGGCAAAATGTCAACATAGAACAGATCTCTAGTCAATTGTTTACCAAACCTTGAATGTTATCACTTCTATTTATTATAATTGAAAAAAAATTAAATAAAAATCTCAGCATAATAATCCTGACCAACATTCCCCCAACTGCATTATAACTACTACTAGAACTGGACATTGAGTTTTTAAATAGCATGCTCACAGACTCACAGACCTTATGTAGCTCCGCCTAGGCCTGTCACGATAACAACTTTTTGTTGTGTGATATATTGCCCCATAAACAATTGCAATAAGCAATATTATTATTATTTTGAGACCATTCTATGCCACTGAATGTAAAATAATATAACATAATATAACAGCATAATAATGCAAGAAGGCCTACACACTTTCAATTGACAACAAACATTTAATACTTCAAAATATTTAGATCATGGAAATTAAGTATCAAAATATAAGATACCTTAAAAAACTTGAATAAATAGTAAATACACGTTTTCTTACAAAAAACTTTTATGGAGATTTTTCCATCTACAGATTTTTCCCTTTTTTCTCTGAAAAGTAAGGGTACACACTATAGCTGAAAATTTTTGCCTTTTTAGTTTTCCACAGTGTGATGTAAGATCCTATGGATTTATGAATGAACTGCTAATTGTAAATTATTCCAGGACATGTCTACTCACATTTATGACATACACTCCAACCGTTACAATGCTCATAATAACTTCTGTAATACAGTAACTCAGTAAATACACTTCACAAGCTAACATTATGATGCCATAAAAATATACAAATTTCCAACACAAATAAATAAACAATAAATGGCTCTGGTGCATAAGGTGCATAACAACCACAGAGAATTAAGCTCATGAACCCATTATTCCTTAGTATGATGTGGTAAGTGAGCACAGTGCATACATACAGTCAAGTACATGACAGAAGACAGCAGAGGTTTTCAGCTCACACAGGGAGGCCTGAAGTTCAGTGTTATTGTGGAAGCTGTTCAGAGAGTTTATTGTGTACTAATGACCAGGCCCACACAGAATCTACACCCTAAAAACCTAATATGAAAATGTTTTCTGTTAATAATAAGAGCATAGCACTGACAGTTCCATTGAGAGCATTATTTATATATTCAGATTATGTTTACAGAACAAGTAAAGTACCCAAAACATTTTAAAGCAATGTTGTCTAAATGCCCCCTTAATTTATTCCACAAAATTCTAGAAACAATTATATATATATAAAATTCATGAAACTTGACTATAAAACTGATTTATTACTGGGTTGTACAGCATGATATTTCTGTTTTCTAAAAACTGTTTTGAAACAAAATGTTATACATTATAAACCAAATTAAAAAACTAAAATTGGAAAAAAAAATGTTTATCATAAGACAATCAGCATTAACAGGATAAACAGATACGAGACATCATATGAAATGCAACGTGTCTTGGTTAATTGATCTCACATTCTGAACCATGATCGATGGTCAGTGGAAAAAAAACAAAACAAAAAAAACAAACAAACCATAGAGCATTGACATGCACAAAGAATTTGAAAGCTAACATGCATGCTAATTCAAAGCACTGCTTGATATGCATCACAGGCCAAGACAGGATCTGGCACACATGGTTTTGTAGAGAGACTGATGTTGAAACGGTGCCTGAGAAAAATCCTGCTGCCCAGCCGAGGTTAACCATCAGCCGGCAGCCTGTGAGAGAGTGCTGCTGCACTCATGCAGAAAACATTCCCAAAATGCGACACATTCACCCTCCTCCAGTCCCCCTCCCGACCGACTGCATGCCCCTGGAGGTTGGCTCTGACGTCAGTAGCTAAGCTGGGCCGGCCGCCAACCCTGTGGGCCCTTGATGGATGTGATGGGTCGAGTGGAGCGGGCCACGGCACGAAGCATGCTGTGCACAGAGAAGCCAGTCCCGCTTAAACAGCCCTAATGACCCGTAAGGACCCAGCAGGCCCCTCTCTCCCATACTTTTACCAGTGCACTAACCCTTTAGCCTTCTGCAATCTTTGCTTCTCAGGTTACATACACACAGACACATGCACAGGAGAAGTGTGCACATCAAGTGTATTGATGTAGTTTGGTTGATGCAATGACTAATGTTACACCAACCAATAATCTACATCAAAACAGAACTTTATTGTGCCATATAGATTCCTGTCCATATGGAAAAGATAGTATATGTATTTGGCTACTAGATTAAGATATTCAAATTGAATTGAATGAATGAATGCATATTCCGAATTTGATGTGTAAGAATATTTGTAGAAATGGGCATGAATTATGAGCATTCTGAAATGTACAACCAATATCTATCTAAATAAAAATATGCAGTATGTGTGTGTTACTATAAAGAGTAAAAGTTTAATTTAATTGTAATTATATATTAAATTTAATTTTAATAATGTTATAATGTTCTCAGCTGCTAATATGTTCTCAATTCCTCCAGGATCAGAACAGAACAGAATAGAATAGAACAGAACAGTATTTTGTGCTTTGTAACCATAATACAGTAAGTTGTAATAACTTGTAAGTTTTTGTTTTTAAAATGTCTACATAGTTCATATTTATTTTAATATCAGTGGTCGTTTAGTTGTTTTAGTATTAAAATTAAACAAGTTTTGAAACAGAACAGTCAACATTTACCTCATAAAAGTAAAAATAAAAAATTAATCTGTCCTTTAAATTTTATTCCACTAAATAACCAATTTAAATCATATTATTTTAAGTCAATTTATTTTGATATGTACAATTATATATTTAGCTGTATTTTATATTTCAACTAATTGTTGTTTCTTTACATTGTTTTTAGGACCAAAACAGGGATCCATCAACTGAGGATCACTGTTCTATGCTTAACCAGCAAATAAGCATAGAAACAAAACGCATTCATAATATGTCCATCCCCAAATTAAAGAAATCATCACAGCAAGTAAACAGAACTATTTTTAGAACATAGGGCTCTTATTGAAGAATATTGGAGCACACGGCCATGAGTCCGTACCTGCAGGCTGGCTGCTGTTCTTCCGTTTCAGCCATCTGTCTACGGTCTCCGCACTCACGCTCTCCAGCACAAACTCATCCAGCATCTGCGGGTGGAGGGAGAGATAAGCCTTCACTTTCTCATCCGTCAGACCTGCAACAAAGTGATCAAGATTAGTTTCTTCCCCTCACATTCATTCACAAAAAAAAGAACATCAGTCCAGTTTGAAAATATCAGGGTCTTGTCACTGTATGTCCACTTAAAACATTAAAACAAGTTACACGTGGTTGTGCATTGTTCCTATTTCTGAAGAATACATACCTATACTGGCAAAATATATGTATGGGTTTGTTCCATCAGAGAGTTACCTAGGTTATACAAAGCTGCCATTAAAAGAGGGGTGAAAATAATAACTGCATAAAAAAAAAGCCAGGCTCGATAACTGGATGTATTTTCCTTGCAAATAACATCAAACAGGGTATATGGATATCTTAAGTGAGATTCTAATTCACAGAGAGTGCGTATAGTCTGTCAGAAGGAATACTACAAATGGCACTGGGAACACATTTGCAAAATATTACTTCACTGGAAATGGACATGAAAATGGACAGATGGGCTCATGAGTAGTTACTAGACTGTTGCACTTGACTCTAAAGGACAGCATACAAATTATACAAACGAAATTTATTTTGAATGTTCTGTATATTGACACCTGTTGCACCTGGTGCAGTTGTGTGAAGTTTTTATTTATTAGTTTTGTTTTTTTTTGTCTTTTGTTCTGTTCATGTTCCTAAAAAAGCAATCACACGAGAAAAACATTTTAAGCTGTTAATATTTTTATTATTTATTTTTTTAATTAGTTTGTTAGATGGCCTGACAGCTGAATATACACGTGAACTTTTATGCTACTTTCATACTGCTGTTTTACAGTTTACCTTACTATTTCCTTTAGTTAGTACATAACAGACGAAAGATGATAATAACATTTCACGAGTTTGCGCTTATCATAGAGAAGAAAATGAAGCAAATTTGGCGTGCTGTCCAGGGGACGAGCCGGGAGTACGGCGGACGCCGAACCCTAATTGTTTGAACCCTAGCGAGGGCAAGAGCTCGGCGTCCGGCTCAGTCCTGCATGCCCCCCCCGGGAGGAAGGCGCGAGGGAAGAAAAGTTGGAGAAGGGGTGGAGGAGGAATGCACGAAAGGCGAGAAGCGGAAGAAGAGGAAACAGGGTTATTTATAGTAGGCGGAAAGGAACTGATTGGGCAGGT
>JAUMHE010000062.1:955525-966452 GCA_032359235.1 Enteromius mattozi
AACTAGTTAACATGATGGGAGGGTGTTTCTAATACAGTGTCTATGGGAGTGACCTGACTGTCGTACAGTTTCTCTCTCTCTTTATAATAGCTAAGTCATGAAAACTCTATTGTGGCATTTTTCTTTTGCTATTTCAGAAAATGAAAGGAAGATGTGTGTTAAATCAGGATTTTTGTGGGGCAGGGGAGAATACAAAATAGGCTTCAAACAGTCTTAATGGCATATTTTTTGATATAAAAAATGTGTGTTCGTTTCACTTACTTTCCTGACAAGCATGACTGAGCAGAAAGTTTTGTTTCATTTTATCGTCGTTGTGTATTCGGACTTTTCATTTTGTATTCAGATTTGTCGTTGTGTTTTCTGACTTGTTATTATGTTTTCTGAATTGTTATTTTGTTTTTTAGATCTGCATTTACATTTGCATTTGTAATTTATTTATTTTTTTTCAGAATTGTGATTTGTTTTGCACCTCTCGGCCACCATATGTTTCAGAGTAGAATGCACATTTCAAAATAGAATTACAGGCTATTGCATTATTTTTCCAGAGAAACAGCAATGTAAACATAACATGTTTTCTAAATATCTACACACATATTATGTTGTTTTGTTGTTGTTGTTGTTTTTTGCTTTAGAAGACTTTAAGTACACACTGAAACTGATAATATATAAACACAGTACACAGAATTACTTTTACAATAGCAAGCAGTTTATAAACACTTTGATGCAATGGATTGATTAATCATAAAATAATTACACTTTGTACTTGTTGCCTCAGGTCTGGACACTTTGCAATCATTAAAGGAACACTGAATTCAAACATTTATCAAAACATTTTAGAGGAGAATGTCAAGACAGGGGTTCATGATGTCAAGCTTTAGCACACAAGTAAATAAAAAAAAAAGCAAAAAATTGTAGAAAATGTGTGTTCTTAAGCCAACTGAGATGCTGGGGCTGTAAAGCAAACCAAGCAACACTGAAACAGATATGTGGGGAGGGATGGCCCAAAATTGGCCCAAGCAGCTAGAGGAAATTATTTGCTGCTAATGGAGGAACAGAAAATTGCTAAATTCAAGGGTTCAATTATTTTGTTCACTCTGCACTGCGAGTGATTACTTATTGTACTCAATAAAAAGTGAAAAGCACAGCTGTGTGTTATTAGTTTAGACAGATTGACCACATTTTATGAGTAATCTGGATATTTTCACAAACTTTTTCTTGCTACTGAGTAAGATGAAAACAAACTGCATTCATGCCATATATATTCTCTCAGCACACGTCAAGAGATCTGGGAGAACTGTTAGTCCCTATGACCGGCCTGATATGCCTGTGGATTACACTATATTCTATCTTGAGGAGCCCTCATTTCCTTTCTGCGTATGTCCTTATTCTATAACGCTGCTCCTTTTTTCTTTTTTAGATTAGTTCTGCACAGTCTCAGATCCCCCCAGACATTTTAATTGCGTCATCCAAGTTTTTTTCTCTCCTTTTTTAGTCCTGCTTTGAGTGAAAGAGTAATGCTTCTTGAGAGAGGGGCCATGGCATCAGTTATTCACTATGACATCTTACTTTACAGTGTCATAATGTTTCATTTATTCAGGTCTGAAATCATGGCTTATATTTGAGTATAGACAACTGCAACATGGCCCTATTCAAAGGTAAGACTTAGGCTAATCTTTCTAGTATAGTTGGAACTAAAGTATAATTTTATTTCCCCATAATTTTTTATGTTTTCATTTACCATTTGCTAGTAAGAAAGACAAAACATGATAAAATAATGAAACTTGACTTGAACTTTACATTTTAGAATATATATATATATATATATATTTTTATTTTTTTTTTCCCCAAAAGAAAATTGGGGAAAATGTTTTAGATTTTAATCCCATTTCCTGCATTTACATGGGAGTCTTTACGTTTTTCTCAGTTCGCACAAGCTCTGCGCGTGACGTGACATGTGAATCACGTTCTGATGTTTGTGCTGCTTTTTGCTTTTATAAAATTAATCCCTGAAAACGAATTTAGCTTTTTATTAGGGGTTCGAGCGCGTAGCGCTGAAACCCTATTGCAGTTGTTAGGATTTTTTAAATTATTATTATTATTATTAGGGGTTATAGTTTTTCACACGATCGGAACCAAACTACTGCAGAAATAATCTGTGGACAGTGATTATCAATAGTTATCAAAAAAAAATTTAAATTTTGATTTTGGCGCAAAACAGTAGGCCAATTGTATGCTAACGTTAGCCAAATGTTATTCGGACTATAACTCTGGAACGGAATGAGATATCTTCACCAAACTTAGTACACATGTGTATACGCTTAAACTCTAGTCAAATGCAAAAAATTGCGTAGCGAGTCAGAAAAAAACATTTTCAGCTATAACTAGGCAACCGTTGGTCTGATCGGCTTAAAAATTGATATGCAGCAACTTGGTCCAAACTGGCACAAGCCTATATGAGGACATTGGTGTATCTCAAAAAACATGGCCACCATCGGCCAATGAAATTTGAGAACTTATTAGACAAGGTTAACGGGGGTCGATCAGATCGAAACTTGTTGGGCATGTTCTCCTCATGGCCCTAAAGGTCTGTAAGAATTTTGAAAGAAATCGACCACTAGTTAGCGCTAACGAGTTTTTTGGCTCTGTAATCACGTGATGTTTCACACATCCACACAATATGCATATCATTTGATAGATCTCCTCACAATGAGAAACTTTGCCTCAGGAACCATTGCTGTCAGTCAATCACAATTAACAATTAACAATTATCCAAAGTTTCATGAAGATCGGACCATAGGTGGCACTATAACAGTTAAAAGTGCCTCAAAAACACAGTATTTCTATAGAAAATGATCTCAAACTTTAGAACATGTTCATATATTCAAACAAACATTAAATCTTTATATCATATGATAAATCTAATCTTTCTGAACAACTTTGCCTCAAGAACCATTGCTGTCAATCAAACCATTCATTAATTATTCACAAAAATGTTAAAAACCGACTTTTTCAAACTAGTCTCAGTTGTTGCTCAATCTCGATCAAACCAAGACAGAACAATTCTCTGAACTCTCCAGATTAATAATTATCAAAAAATAAATACATTTGTACTTTGGTTAGCTATAACAGGGTCATTTAAAAAGGGGCGTGGCCACATATACTCAAAAACCTAAACAAAAACACAAAACTTTATGAAACATGGTTTAAACGTGACAGATAATTCTTAGCAAGCATGCAAAGTTTCATAGAGCTCAGACTATAGCTAGCACTATAACCACTAAATAAGGCCTCAAAAACACAATATTTCCACAGTAAATGACCTTAAAGCCCTCATACATTCACTTATAGACTATATCTTCACATAATATCATAGATCTCCTCGTTCTGAACAACTTTGCCTCTGGGATTAATGATGTCAATCAAACAGTTTCGACAAAAAACACTATAATAGTTACAACACTTAAACACAGCATTGTGTAAGAAGTTGCAATTAATAACCACTACACACAAACAGTGCTTTTCATGTTTGCTCATGGATACATTATAAAATCTCTATTGTAACATTTATTTAAAGTTTACCATTTTGCTCAGACACTTTTTAACAATTTTGCCAGATAATCATTGCAGTGAAACATGAAAATAACATATAAACTTTTTAAAAGTGAAGAATAACTGTCACCTTTCATTTATTTCAAATATCTAAAATTGCAACACAATGTGTGTGAATGTATGCCTGTGTATGTGTGTGTGTGTGTGTGTTTGTATTAATATAATAGTTTATGCATTTCATTTCTGTTTGTCTGTGTGTGTGTGCATGTGTATGTATATGTGTGTGTGTGTTTGTCTATGAGTCTATTGTCCATTTTCGATGTGATTTCGTTGTGTCAGCCATACACCCAGGTGTCCCTATTTAACCTCAAAGGCCTTAAAATGCTCGAACCCCGATAATTGCTGCTTGCAGCTATATTTTGTTATTGTATTTTTAATGGGTCACAGCCACGTATCAATTCAAATTTAATTGTAATTTAACATAATCTTCTCTGTTAATAATGCCTTAAAGACCGTCGGTTAAGAAAAATAAAATAACCGAAATTAACATTACTATTTCCAATACAGTCTAATAAGTTCATCAGGAAAAATGAATGGATCGCTGAAGAATATAAGTAATACTATAGGTAATAATTCTCAATGCTACAGAAATAAAACATACTACTTCAAAAGCCAATTATAGTCTATTCAGTGATGTATGCATTCATCTCAGTGTGCTAGAATTATCTTCATTTGAGATTTTTCTGAAAGTCAATTCACAACACTAATCAAAACAAAACACTCCCGTATCTAGAAGACAACAACAAAAAATCACTCAAGTCCAGAAGTATATCCTGCAAGGGTCATTGGGAATAGTGAAGGGAACTGGTATTTTTTCTGAATTTAGGTGGCTAATCAGAGTTAATATTTAACCAAAGATCACAGCACATTCAGACTCTGCTGGAGGACTTACAGAAAAAGCACATGACCTCATACACGCGCTATAAAGAAACTCTCTTATTGCTGAAGAATCCAGATGCTTGCTTACAGCATGACAACACGTGTGCCAAACATTAAATAAATGCATAAAGCCATAAAAGATTACGGTTTAAATGACAGATAGTCTAATCCTTTATTTCTGTGTGACTGCTGGGCATCTGGGCGTCTCGATTCCCCCCACACGACTCGAGAGATGTAAAAATAAAACACTTGGTACAGTAAATCCTGCCAGAAAAAGCATCTTTCGCCATCCGTTCCCCCACATAATTCAAACTAAGCTGACAGACCTGTTTACAAAGCTTTGTCTCCATTATTTGAGGAATGATGTGTGGAAAAACAGGAGTGAAAAGAACGAACTTCTTCATTGGAGACATAATATCTTCCTTTTTCCAGGGTGAGCAGGAGGTTACAGTGGGATGATCAGAAGTCCTGATAAAATCCTATGAGTTCAGTGCTACAGTTGGCACCTGATTTGTCCTGAAAATCAGTTTTATCTTCAGCTTGACTGCAGTAAATAAACACTTTAAAGTGAAATCCAAACTATTCTCTCCCTTATATTCTCACAGGCTGTTATGAAATAAAACAAATCATAACTTAAATCATACCAGGCCAGATTCAAACTTTGGTTGCCTGCATGTCTAAGACCTGTCCCAGAGAGGCCTATAAATGCGTGGGGGTCAGCCTCTCACTGCTGGTGTCCAAAGAGTCAGAGCTCTCAAAACCATTCAGTTACCAAAAACAGCAGAGAGCAAAACCGAAAGAGCATGTGAGAGAGAAGAGCTGCTCTCTTCCTGGAGTGATGTCAAGGGCAGACTGCCAAGGTAGTACTTTTCACTTGCCTGACATGAGTGAGACGGGAGGGTGGGTGTGTGACGGAATGGGGGCCTGCGTCAGTGGCCCGCCTGGGACACCCCTGCCAGAAATGGGAAGAGCATATGTTTCTTATCTGAGAAAGAGCTTCAGTGTGGCCGGGACAGTGATGGACAAAGGTAGACGAATGGAATAAATTCAAAATACTAATATAATAACAATCTTTTTATTTAACAGTCTTTACAAACGATTCTGTTTTAAGTAAAGCTCATTATAAATACTATAACCTAACAGAAAACTGTCAGATTTAGGTTTAAATGTGTGCTCAAAGTATACAATTATGTAAGTGCACATACAAGCACAAACACACAGATGCAGGCAAACCTCCAGGAAACAAACGCATATAGTAGATTTACAGTAACACTACACATAAACACACATACAGTAACTTTCATGGAAAGGTAATTTGCATTATTTCCACTCTCCTGGTTTTGGTCATTAGGAGGAAAGGGTACAGGCTATAAATGGCCAGTTGAGATTGAGATAAGCCACTGCTGTAACTGTGTGCTCCCCTAACTAGAGCCCTTTCAGACAGGTTCACAAGAGCTTGCCCTTTATGAATTCACAGCCAGGTTATTCAGAATATGTTGCTACTGTAAATTGATCTCTAAACTCTCATGATTGGGACACTCTGATGTACTGTGGAGTAAGTATTCACTATGATGAGAGTGAGAAATTATCTTTTTGCCATATATTTTTAAGTAGTTTATTCAGTTATTTAAACAATGGCCAATTGCTGGGGGAAATGCATTACAAGTAACGTGTTATGCAATGAGATTATTTTTAAGTAACTACTAAAGTTACATGTTACTTTTTCAAATAAGTAACGCAAGCTACTTTGTTTTACCCATTTATTCACTGACATCTCTTCTGACCCATGTTCAGAAAAAATTGTGAGTGAGGTGTAGAGGCCCTTTAAATTTTATATTAATTTCCTTTACAGTTGCCAAAAATATAACTTTTTTTGTTGTTGTTGTTGTTGTTATTAAACAACCCAAAAAGTAATGCAAAAGTTGCGTAATGGATTACTTTCCATAAAGAGTAACTAACACAATTAGTTACTTTTTATGGAGTAACACAGTATTGTAATGCATTAGCGTTTTCCTCAGCACTGTTGATCAACACAAATGAGCATTCATTCTTTCTTTTGGGGTTTCTTGTCCACTATATTTTGAGCCTAGGTTAAGCTTTTGAGCTTAAGCTGTTGTGTTAGCTTTCCTGTACAATGCATTTTTTTTATGTTTTGAAAATGAAAAAAAAAAAGTTTACGATGCATAAATGAGAACAACTTAGTGTCAAAAACATGACCTTTAAACGTCTGTCACTACAGATCAATAGAGATCAATATTTTAGCTCACTGTGATTGATGTGTAAATAACACTAGAAGGCACATTGACAAATTATGATGACCAAAACAGACCTTATCAAGATCTCTGCAATTTCAAGGACCATATGTAGGGCCCTCTGGTTTTTGTGATGTGGAGGGAATCATAGAATCCAATCATAAAAATGAAATTTATTGTATATCATAAAATGTCTCAGAATTTTGCTAAATTTGGACTAAAAAATAAAAGGTAGGGCTATACACTTAATCAAATCATAATATGGATTACTGACATCGAATACTGAAGCACACAAAAAAACTCTATTTAATTATGACTGCATGTTACACAGAGTCAATGGAGACATTGCATGATAGAAATGCTCAGTGTGAAATGATGTAAAAACAGGTCAGTCTTGATTGGGTATCATATCACATTCTATAAGATGCATGGTGCCCATGTGAAACATCATCAGCTTCTTTGTCACTTGTCTGTGTGTATGTGTGTGCATGTGTGAAATCCACTCGTTGGGAGCTTAGAAAAATGCAAAGCTCTCTCTGATTTGAGAGGAGCGCATCAGGAGATGACACACACTTCCTGTGTGTCATTTGTTTGGAAACAGAGCATGTTCTGTCAACACTCAATGGTGTTTTACAGAAGGGAGGCTCTTCTCCTGCCTGGCTCTCTTCTCAAGAAATGGGATTCAGGCTGCAACCTCAGGTTCGGGGCCCAAGTTTTCCGAGGCAGCATGTGGAATACACTTGCAGTTTTAGGTGAGACCAAGGCATTCTCCTTTCTCTCTTTTTGCAGATAGCCGACACTGGCTCATGTGAAGCATTTCTATACAAAAAAAACCATAATAAATGTCTGATTTAACTTGAAGAAATTATGACTTAAAAACATATGTTGTAGAGTGTACTTCTTAAAATAAATCAATAAAAACAATATATTTCATTAAAATATTCTTATTTTTCTCTTGCATTATTGACAATAATTTTTTTCTGTTGACTCTTTAAAGCTGCTTTAAGATACTCTGTATTGTATAAAGTGCTATATGAATAAAGGTGACTTGACTTGACTTAAATAATATCACAATTTTGCATCCATGTGTTAATTTAAACTGTAAACTCTGTTGTGCGGTATTTTGTTTCTCAAAACTTGAAAGGAACTGTTCAAATGTTATTCTAACACTTAAATACTGGGCAAATACCACCATTTTTGATAATAAATTTGTATGAAAATATAAAACACTGAATCCAGAAAAAGTCATATGAAAAACACAAAATTTGAGAAACAATTAAACAGAATCTGGAAGAAAATAATTAAATAGATTTCATGGGGCCCTACTTGTGCACAACTATAGCCAAATTCATGAATGGCAATCTAAGGTTTCTAAGGTGTTTTGAGTGTTTTTGCATGTTGCTGTGGTTGGTGCAATAGGGTGTCAAAAGAGCCCATCCACAAATATAAACTTGCAGGATATTTGCCATCAATGTACTATCAGCAAGGCAAAAAATATAAGCCTGATTTCTTATTAAAGTAATATGACACTTCTCAACCCAGCTATATGACATTGAGTAATGTCTGTAGCACAAACCGTATGAGTTATGTCCTAGATGTTACTATTTAAGGTTATAGCATTTACTAGCCAAACACTGCTTCATATATGTATATATATACAGTACTGTGCAAAAGTCTTAGGCCACTAGTATTTTGACCAACAAATAATAGTTTTAAGTTGGTTATTTCCAGAGATCTGATCTGATCATCATCCAGTCTGTCTGGAATGACATGAAGTAACAGAACAAACTAAGACAGACTCAATCCAGAAGAACTGTGGCAACTTCTCCAAGATTAGTCTGTCTCAGTTTGTTCTGTTACTTCATGTCATTCCAGACAGACTGGATGATGATCAGATCAGATCAGATCGCTGATCCGACTTAAAACCATTTTTTGTTGGTGAAAATACTAGTGGCCTAAGACTTTTGCACAGTACTGTATATATATATATATATATATATATATATATATATGTATGTGTGTGTGTGTATAAAGCATGCTAATTCTTAGCCCATATTATCTGAGTACATATCTGTTCTTTATAGGGTTGAGAATCAGTTCTAATTCACCACAGCAATAGAAATTGTTTTAGTTGATGATAGAACTATTAAAGAAACTGATTCATTACTTGGAATCAGAACCGTTATCTTTGAATCGTTAAATTTCTCACAATTCCCATCCACACTTCCTAAAGTGAGGGGGAGGAGTGTTTGATCTGACAGCGCTGCTCTCGCAGGAGGCCAGAGATGCTGAATTTCACCCGCCACATCTGGAGAACTCCTGTTTCCAGCAGAGCAATGAGACCAAAGAAAGCTCTGATGAGAACAGCAGACTCACAATCTGCTTTTGGAGATTCCTAGCACAAGGTCATAAAGGAGCGCTGCAGTTCAGTGTCAGCTGACATCATGAGAAGAACAGGGTGCTGAGTAACAGACTGAGTGAGCTCACGCCATGGAAATTTTATATGATGACCCATGAGTCTACCAAATGAGATTCCTGCTTAACTTTTCCACATTTCAAATGTTCTTCTACTGTCATCACAATGTAGCTGAAATTTGAGGCTTCAACAGTAAGGATGGCCCTGGGACGAAGTCTTCAGGAATGGAATAAAATGCAGGGGTCCTGAGACATTTTTTAACTTTAACTATTTTTAACTTGACACAATGTTGACAGTTTGATGAACTTTTACTAACTTGCTCAAAGAGATTCTCTTAAAGCAGTTGCTCTTCCATGACTGTAGTTGACCTGAAAGAGAAAACTAACCATAAAAGAAGAATGTTAACACTTGTGGCACTGAGAAAACAATTCAGCTCATACTTGCATTGCATTATGAGTTGCAGACTGACGCATTGCAACAACAACACAAAATCAAGCTTGCAAAACTGTATGTGCTTATGTTAATGTTCTTGCATACCCTCGTGAAAAAGTATACCTTTACGTGCAAACTGAAATAATTTAATTTGTTTGAGACACTTAATTGCATGTTATTTGCAAGCAAATAAAAAAAAACAATTACATGCCCTTTTATTGTTACTTCTTTATGGTTAAATCATGTAAGTCATGCATCTAAATATATTTGTAAAACATGTAATGATGATGCAAATAAAATACATTAAATATATATAACTACTATAAACCGTATAATGTCTAATGACCCAATGTGTTGTATTAATGATCAAACCAGTTCAAGTGAGCGTTAAACATAACTAAACAAATACTGTATTTAATGATTGCAATGTTTATTATTCAGTAAAAAAAGAACTTATTTTTATCAAACACTTTTACTCTTTTCACCAAAAGATGAACCAAATGAACAGGATTATGAGATATTGCATCAAAGGACACATTAATAATGCTTTCAAAAGACCAGATAAAGACATATTAATAGACAGAACATTACGCAAACACTGAATTCAGACATGCCTTAATGTCTTGCTACCTCCATGAATCAAGAAAGAAAAGATACATTTGAAAACTTGTCAAATTGTCTACTGGCCAACGCTGAACTTTCTGTGCATTTCAACATTCTGTACGTCTGGCAGACTGCTGAATGTATATCACGCAAAGCAGTTTCATTGACTCGTGTTCAGTGAAAGGCCGTTTAAGAAGGGAATTCACTGGGATGATTAAATGACATCCAGCTGGGGGAGGAAGTGTCTTCGATGAGCGCTTCCTGCATGACAATGCAGCGTTCTTCATTGAGTTAAGCACTCTGTAGATGGCCTGTCAGATCACATTAGCGTTGACCTGGAGTAGCCTCAAAAACGGCCTCTGTGGAGAGGTCCATCACACACGCTAGGGCAGGGCTGATATAAAACAACACTACACCATCAGTAGCATGACTCGTCCCAGACATTCCCATAAACGCCGTCATAAGACCAACCTACTTTTTCAGATCTATCTGTTGCACGGGTGAGATAGCATCTTACTAGTTACTGTCAAATTAAATTTGGCAACAAAATTGTTTGTTTGGGTCATTTCACTTTATTCAGCACATTTATTTAAATTTCACCATATAGTGCACTGAGTATAGAAAATTATTTGAATATACGAATCCGAAATAAAAGTTTGTGTTTACATAATATATGTATGTGTGCTGTGTATATTTATTATGTGTATATATATATATATATATATATATATATATA
>JAUMHE010000062.1:978167-991699 GCA_032359235.1 Enteromius mattozi
ATGTCCTCTGAAGCAGATCGATGGGTTTTTGTAACAAAAATATTTCTAGTTTTAAAATTATAACCTAAATAACTGACTGACTGAGTGAGTGCTGAGTTCCTACTTCTTTGTATTTTAATGGCGGTTGGCATAAAGCTTAAAGGTCCATTACCGCCACCTGTTGCTCAGAGTTCCGGCTTCTTGGCTGACGTAAGTTGCGTCATATGTCGAGTCACAGGTCAGCCAAGAAGCTGGAACTCTGAGCTTTAGCCAGCAGGTGGCGGTGGATAACATGTGATAACCCCCCGAAGGCGTATAGGTTAGTTTCACGATGCAGTACTTGCAGATATATCTGATTTGGAGCTTCAAAATTATGGAAGGATAAATTTTTTAAAAACTCAGACTGTGTTCGTCTGAAAAAAGAAAGTCATATACACCTAGGATGGCTTCAGGGTGAGTAAAATATGGGGTAATTTTCATTTTTGAGTGATCTATTCTTTTAACTAATACTAACAGTCAAAAGTGAAAGTGTGTTTGCTGTTGGGGAATTTGTTAAAGAATGCTTTGCAGTTTCTGCAGAAGCAATGCGCCCCTCTTACATATAAACAATTGTCATATTACACATGGAACTGGGAACTTCTGCAATGCATGATAAATGTCATTTATTGTGTTTTCAGTGTGTAATAAAAAAACAAAAAAAACACTAGTTTGTAGATTGCAAATTAATGCTGTTTTTTTTCTAATCATTATGAAAATGTATACAAGAGGAACCAGGGTTAACCACTTTTACACTGCTTCCTTAAGACAATTTCAAGACAAGCAGAAATTACAAATACAGTAGACTACAATAGATAAATTACACAACATCAGACAGTAAAGGGTTGGAAATAGAATGTATGATATGTATTGTCTAATAATGATAAGATCGCAAATTTTAACAATATGCAAACTGACATTACTGAGTCTTTGACTCACTTTGCAAAAACCAAATTAAAATACACCTTGTCAGACTATGCATTTACTACATGATATAGCCTATTAGAATGCTGTTAGAATGCCAACGAAAATCATTCCAAACAAAGCCAGAGCCTGCGAATTGTTGCACACTTCCACAATAATGTGCATTTTACTAACTAATCGTGTGACTCATTCAACAACCTATTCAAAAATAAATTGAGTGAAGTGACTTGTGGCCAGGTATGGTGACCCATACTTGGAATTCGTGCTCTGCATTTAACTCATCCAAAGTGAACACACACACACCGTGAACACACACCCGGAGCAGTGGGCAGCCAATGCTGCGGCACCCAGGGAGCAGTTGGGGGATCGGTGCCTTGCTCAAGGGTCGCTTGCTTCAATTCTGAATGAAAGAGCCATTTTTAACAAATCATTTGAGTGAATGATACAATGACTCAGTCATTAAGACAAAGACTTGTCGCCATCTACTGGTGGTTTTAATTTGTTTTAACGTATAGTTTTGAATCATTTCATATTTCAGTATTCACTATTTTATTAATCTAATTTATCATATTTTTTTAATAATATTATTATGACTTTATTTTTTAAAATAACATTATTTATGCTAATGCAGTTGCAGTGTAAATGCATTCATGCCATCTCTGATCTGCAATACACTGTGTAAAAAAACATCCAAATTCCTTCCCAGATACAGCTTCTGCATTGCACAGATGCTTTTGTTAATACTGGTTTCATTTGATTGGTCAGAGCCCTATAGTGTCTTATTATTCTAACTCAATTTATTGATTAAATGTAAGATTTTAAAGTAAAAGATGACTCATGCGTTTGATCATTTAAGGAAAAATACATTATGAAAGTAAAATGCCCCAGGAAATCTATTTTAATCACTTTAGCTAGCCAAAATAACTAAAATAAACAGTAGTTAGCTAAAATAAACTATATAAAAGGGAGTCCACTGTCCATGACAGGCCTAAACTAACCAAGGTACCAGCACAAAAACACTCAGCAAAATATGTCATGTAATTTATTACAACTGATAACATCTGAAAAAGTATCGTAAGTAATCTTTCCCTTTTTTCTCAACAATTTTGTACTACATTGCTACCACACAAAGAATATGTTAGCTTAACAAAAGCTTTTCACAGTATACACACAGCGAACATTTGTCATGTCTGTCTTAAAATCTCCAACTCTCTGTTGTTGCTTTTCGTCTTTGGCCTTTTTCTCACTATGCTTCTGTCTTTTTGTGTCTTTTTCTATGCTTTTGGAAAGCGCAAATCCTAAGTGAACTTGCTAACTTGGCTAAAGCCAATGAAAATAAGAAAGAGCTTTGTGGTACATTGGCTTCATTAGGCAAGTCGAGTCTGAGCATCAGAGACAAAGGACGGAGGAGGGGGCCTTGCCTCTCCCATTTTAAAGAGCTTCTGTGCTTTTCCACACAGACTGCAGGAATATTGTATCAGCGGTCTGGAGTACAAAAAGCAGAAGGGGCTTTCTTGAAGTTTACCTCAGTAACGAGAATTTTGTCACCACCGAGTTCAGCTGAGACCCGTAACGGCTGAATGTCAGACGATTCTCATAATCAATCAGCCCAGGTCACCTGACACCGTTTTCCCTAAACATTCCCTGTCTACGTCACTGTGACACACTCTGAGGACAATATGGAGGACTTACACTCCCGCATGTGACATCCATTGAGACCAGTGACCTGGAATTTCAGAGAGGCTGTTCTGAACTTGAATCATTGCCCTCATTAACTCCAAGAGCTGATTGCGCTGATAAATATGACCCACGTCACCATCTCCTGGGCTCTCGTGAAGAGGGAAAAACACAAATGATGAAAAAATAAAACAAGCACCGAATTTAGGCACTATATATTCCACACTGTGGTCTGCTGACGTCAATGAGGGACGGCTAAAAGGGCTCACTGTGCTGTAACATCAAAGCTCGCACAATTACGGCTCCACACATTCTCTTTCTTCACACTTCTTCTTAAGCATGTGTGACATTAAACTGAGCACACATACACTCGTAACACACCCCTGTTCGTTGAAACACACGCATTATGTGCTTTTCATGTCTTCTTTCCAACCCTCTGTAGAATTCATTAACATCAGCCCGTACAATAGTTTTGGATCGTACAACAATTACAGAACCCTACGATCAGGTTATTTCATTTGTTGTTCTTTTTTGAATATCCTTCAATTTAATTAATAATAAAAAAAAAAAACTACAACTACTGACATAAAACATGGCCTATATAAAGAGCAGCCTAAAAGTCTGAGAAAAAGCTTTAAATAGCAAAAATGTCATTTGTTTTATTACAAATGATATTAGTATATACACCCCCACACACTAAACCATTACTTATGCCCTAACACATAAGTGTAAGGACCAATTCTTACTATTAACTACTTGCTTATTAGCATCCCTATTATTATTTATTGTTATTGTTTATTAGTACTTATAAAGTACATATTCAGCATGACCATAGTCTACATCCCTAATCATACCCAATCCCTAAACTTAACAACTACCTTATTAACAACTAACAAGCAGCAAATTAGAAGTTCATTGAGGCAAAAAGCGTTAAAGTTAATGGTTTGTTACAGTAATAAAAAGATTTGGACCTTAAAATAAATTGTGACCCATAATTATAGTCACTGTTCTGTTCTTTTTTTTTTCATGCTTACACATAGCTGTTAGTTTTGAATGATGTGTGTAATGTGTTTAGAGCTACACAAAAATATTGTACAATAGCAAACTGAGTTTAAAACATGTAATGTGCTTGTTGTTTTGCAGATTTGGTCTAAAGATTAGTGTGTTTCACTGAGTGGGCCTTGAGTACCACTAAGCATCTAAGCAATAAAAAAAAGCCATGCTTATTTACTGATTATCTACACCTAATGATCATATGTAAAACAACAACAACAAAAAGTACAAAATACATTATTTTTTATCCCTTTGCATTTCTTTTTATAATGTAAATATACCTCACTTCGAAATCTGAGCAAATAGTGTCATACAGCTCAAGTCAGTTCAGTGTTGATTAGTTCAGTTCAATAACTGTAAAATTCATTAATTGTGCATACACGATATATATATATATATACATAGTGTATCTTTATATATAAAATGTGTGAGTGCTATGACAAACGCCACTGTGAAATAGAGGAAAGAGCTAAAGAAAAAAAGTTGTAAAATTAAATATAAAAAAATGTACAATGATCTTTTAAATTATCTAATACAAGCTATATTCTTATAAAATTTTGGAACAAAAATATTTAATAAGATTTATTTTACACTCAGCATGTATTTGTCAAAAAAAGAAATATATAAAAAAATGTAACATTGTGAAATATCAATTTAAAATAACTGTTTTTTACATATTCAAAAACAATTCCTATGTTCAAAGCTGAATTTTCAGCATCATTACTCCAGTCCTCAGTATCACATGATGATACTAATATGCTGGTTTGCTGCTCAAGAAACATGTCTGATTGTCATCAATGCAGTTGTGCCTTTTCTCTGATTGTGCTGTTTTTAGTATTATTTGATGAATAGGAAATTTAAAAGAACATAATTTATTTGAAATATCTATATATATTTTTTAATAATGCAATGTCTTTACTGCCACTTTTAATAAGTGTGTGTGTATGTGTGTGTGTGTGTGTACATCTATGAGGCTTTAAATGATAAATGATAGCATAGCCTCTTTTCCCTTAATAATTTTATTATCTTATATTCTCAATCTGAAAAACAGGGGGGAAAAACGACAAATGTTCTCTACAAATCTTCAAGAGGAAGAGTCTGAGGCTGTCAACAGCACTCAGCACTGTACGTCCTGCACAAAAGCATCCGTTTCAACCCCCACCTACGTCTGCAGCCCTGCTTCACACACCAGTGATGTCATATGGCCTGTCAGGGGCCTTTCTGTCTGCTCCGGGATATTTTGTGTCAAAATGTCGTACAGCCCCCTGTATCATGCTAATGCTGGCTCACAAACCCCTGGAAAGTACATGCCATTCTCGTAGAAGGGTGCTGCGTTCTGTGCTTAACACAAACTTGGGTTACAGGACGATCTCAGAATAATGAATTTATTCTGCAGCAGTGAATAGCCTCTGAATTCCTCATGAAATTAGGCCAGCACAATAATTGCAATGAAAATACACACAGATAATGACTGTCCTGTTAATGCCATTAGGTGTTTCCTCAAATATGGGCACTTTTATGTTCCATGGGATCATCTTGGAAACTTTTCACTTCGCCTTCAGCATTTACTTTTGCTACTTTTAAAATATTCTTTTTATACAGAGACTTTATTATTTTACCACAGACCCAGATATTTCATCTTAAAATATGAAGAATCGTTATTTCAATTACATTGTGAAAGCTATGAAAATTTGTGAAATGTGAAATACTTTTGTGAAAGAAGTTTTTATGCTCTGGTAAACGTGGAATATTTGGCATTCGTTACATACTGTTTCAATTAGCTGATAGAATACACTTTATTTTTTATTGCACTTTACCGATTTGCTTCTGAATATTTTAATACCATACATATTTTTTAAAGGCAGTTTTCTCAAAATGAGTTAATTTTCTTTTTTATTGTGCCAAAGAAGCTCCCCTTCAACATCACCAAGCTTTACAGTTTTATTCTCATCTATCTATATTCTTACGGAGGCATTTGTTCATATATACCTGATTTTATTTTAATCCTAAAACGTGTGACATTTGCTGATTGTTTGCAAATTAGTGAACATTTAATTCCCAAGTTGTGCATATAAACATACAATTTCAGAATTTTTTTTGCAATTATTAATTAAGAATCAATCAATCAATTAATCAACTATGGTTTACTCTTGAACTTCAATATTACGTCCTAGCTTTTTAGCTCTTGTACACTCTCAGCAATAAAAGTACAAAAGCTGTCACTGGGGCAGTACCTTTCCAAAATGTACACTTTTGTACCTATTAGGTTCACATATGTACACTTTAAGTACTGATATGTTCCTTTAAGGTACCAAAATGGACCCTTTAGTTACAAATATGTACCTTTTGAAAAGGTACTGCCCCAGTGACAGCTTCTGTCCCTTTATTTCTGAGAGTGTATGATAAATTGCTTGTGCATTTTTTTCTTTTGTAATTTAATTTAGATAATGTACGAAATAATTTCAAGAAGTAAATTCAATCAACTATGAATTTTTTGAAAAAGAGTATAAAATAGGTAGAATCATAATTCAACAATAAAACATGCAGAATCATTCGGATTAATCTGGAAAAACGAGTCACATTTGAATGATAGAGATTTGTGCTTAAGTCAGTAATAATAAACAAACATTCTAAACTATCAGCTGCAAGAAGCTTTAAATTATGAATCTAATAATAGTATAACTGTATAAGCCTAAGCAAAAAATTTGATTCTGAGCTTACAGGATGGAAATTGGTCAGAGGGCAAAAGATTACATTCTTCATTAAGAATATGGGATGGGTAAGATATTACTTTTAGGCTTCACTCGATGCAACCCATATATTGTCATATATGGTTATAATTAATATCTGTGTATGGTACCTGTACATATTAAATAATACTCATTTTAAAATAGAAAATAATTACACAAATGCATATTAGAGCAGTGTTTACCCCTACACACCCATCAGCAAAGCTCAAACATGCAGTGTTTTAACAGATATTGTACCGGATATAACGTAGTATTAAAAGTGAATATTATTTAGTTAAATTTACTTATATTTTTCCTTTCCCTTTATAAAGCTTGATTGTCTGTGAACAGACAACCTCTCGTTTCAATGCATTCTGTTTTAAAATAGTAAAGATATGGGAAATACAGAAATACATCAGAAACATGCTTGCCAATCAAATGATAAAGCAGACGTGCTGATGGGAGGCTGAATAAAAATGGTTGGTAACACTGTGTCACAGATCACTTTATGTTACAGTCTCCACACACACACACACACACCTCTATGTGCTGGGTTTATATGTTTAATTAGAATATTCCATGGGCTTAATGTTTTTTATATGTACAAACTGTATTTTCTATCCCCTTTACCCTACCCACAAAACTCAGTTTTTTTTTTTCTTCTAATATTTCTCAGGCCTGTATAATCACATATTCATTTTAGTAAAATCCCTCACTGCGCAATGTGTTTTATGTATTCATTTTATCATTCACAATTTGAAGCATATATAACAGATCATCATATAACATGAAAATGTTTTTACATTTACCATTTTTTCTCTTTCTTTCTGTATTTTTCTTCATGGTTATATTATATTCTTAGTCTTCTATATTCAGTTTGTGTGTGATGAGTGTGATGATGGATGGATGGATGGATGGCATTGTGATCGTTGCTACTGAGCCTAACGGAGATGAGACGCAAACCTTTAATGCCATCTAGTGGTTATATGTATTAACTACGACTTATTTGTATGTATCATTTCTTTAATTTCAAGGTAACACTAGATAATATATTTTATTGATAACATAAAAAATTATGTTATAAAGTAGTATGCACTGTATTAGTTTCTCATTTAGCTAACCTACGTTTCATCTTTTCCACAATCTAGTTTAATGCACTACTGAAGTGTTTGACAGAGAGACTTAAACACCAACAAAACTATATATTGAATAATAATAATAATTATATATATATATATATATATATATATATTAATGAATAAATTAATCAATTAATTTATTTATTTTTTATTTAGACCCATTTTTTTGCCCTTTTTGACATCATCGCCACTGGCCATATTAAATATGGTCACTGGTCAGGTCACAAATCTACCGGCAGTTTTTTTGGATTCTATTTACATCTATCAGTATTATATCAGCCACCCTGTCCAGTCATGAGATGATCATGTAAACAGATTAAACTTTACATCACACTTAAATGTAATGTTTTTATTTTTCTTTTCTGTAATAATTGAGGATATGCCAGGCATTTACTTTAATGTTATGCATTTGTTAGTGTTTTTATTCATGCAAACATGTCAGTTCACATCGACCATGCTGCTATATATACTGTATATACCACTCAAAGTCTGAAATATTTAAAATTTTTGAAAAAAGTTTTTTAATGCTCACCATGCTGACTACAATGATAGCAAAGCTGGATATTCAGCATCATTACTCCCGTTTTTCAGTGTCACATGATCTTTCAGAAATCATTCTAATATGCAGATTTGCTGCTCAAAATACATTTCTCATTATTGTCAAAGTAAGCATCAAATGTGGTTCAGTGGGCAGCATGGTTGTTTCACAAAAAGACCCAACTGGGTTTGTTCTATGTGGAGTTTGTTTGTTCTCGCAGTGTCTGTGTGGGTTTCCTTGGGTGATCAGGTTTCTCCACAAGCCTAAAACCTACAGAATAGACAAATTTTGATACACTAAAATAGCTGTAGGTGTGAATATCCCAAGCGGTGTGATGGGGAAGGTTGGGAAAAGACCTGGCAACCTACCCCTAAAAAATCACTTCTATGAAAATGTATGGACAGCCTCTTATATATGGCATGAAATGGCCACAATAGCATCAAAAATTATGATATGATGGAATAGGTAAAGGTTGTATAAATTCATAAAAATACTGGGTAAAAAAGGGATAATGGATTCCATAAAAACATTAATTGGCAAAAACAGTTTTCATCACTGATAATAATTACTATGATGAGAACCATTTTTAATAAACAAACACCACATCAGCATTTCTAAAGGATCATGTACTGTAACTTTGAAAACTAAAGTAATTATGCAAAAAAAATGTAATGCCACCAGTCTATATATGAAGAGCTCATTAGCAAAAACAGATAACTCTATTTTTTAAAATCATGTTTTTATTATGTTATATTTTAATGTGTTAGTTAGCTGCATTTTTATTTATTTTTTAACTTAATCAAAATAACCCAACTGCAGTTTGATTATTATTAATTGGTATGCACAATGAAAAACATTTTTGATAATTGTTAAAAATTGAGTTATCTGTTTTTGTGAACTCTACATATTAATCTTACAGCAATACAGTATATATATATATGGTATATGGTTATATATGGTTTTGAAAACTTATCAAAAAGCCTGTGGAGTTACGTAGTCTTTATTAATTGTTTGTTTGTGAGTTTATGATGGACATGTAGCACTGTGTTCAAGCCTGCACAGTTACGCAGATGCCACGCTCCACGGGCTAAAGGAAGTACCCGCTTCCCCATTCGTGCTAGCCAAGGGAAACTCGCGTTCTGGCTCACACTCACAGAATGCGGCCAGCAAACCTGCTGCTGGGTCACACAATGTGTGTAAACAACATGACAGTTCTCTCCCAGTCACCCTGAGAGAGGCCTGACCTTCACATGGATTTGAAACAGCAGCACAGAGTCATGCTAGCAGCAAAGCTGAGCTTGTGTGTTTGTTTATTTGGTGTAGGGATTAATATCAAAGATGCTTATGGTGAATTTGATAAGATGCATGCAGAAAACACAATATGAACTGGGATAATAAATTTCCATGTAAATACAACGTGAGAGGCTTACGTTCTTAAACGGCTCACGTCAGTGCAGTGCGCTGCGTGCATGCATGGACTGCTATGCTAATATGATGGGTTATAAATGCAATGTGTTGTGATGCCATGATACTATGAAAGAATCCAGTGTTTATAATTTATTCAAGCAATTCTTGACATTTCGTGCTTGACAACGAATGATTGAATTCATGCTGTGGGAGCCAAAGGACATACTTCCAAGTCGTTCTCTTTCTCATGCATGCCATGTGGCCTTAAAATACAGTGGGTTACTCAAAAGTGTTAGGACTCTGACAGAATAACGGAGCTGAATGACACAATTCAGCGCAAAATTCAAACCTGTTCACTTCTACCTATAATCTATATTAATTACCGTTGCAATCACAGTGTATTTTTGCTGTTACTATATTGGACATATAAGGAACATGCTTGTGAAAGTGTGTGATTGGAAGTATGAGTTACGTGATTTTGGATGCAGCAAGAGGCGGGTTTTTGAAGTCAGCATCTGTGTTTCCACTCGCTCCTTCATCACTCTGAGCGGGTTTCTCTCACGAGTGAGTGAACGCAAAACATGTAGTGGAGCTGGAACCGAGCGATCACAAAACATTATGGTACTTGACTCCTGTATGCTGCTCCAAACCCCAGCTTTCAGTCAGTGAATTGCTTGGTGACAAAGCAAAGATTGTAAAATACAGTTTCCAAAAAGCAGTCATACAACGCTTGGCTTGTAACATTGTTACTAAAAAGTCCTGGCAACCACAGTTGCATTTTACTCATCTATCTATCTATCTGTCCTTGCAGCTGTTCAGTCCATCTGTTTCCTAAGTTAAAATTGTCCTTATTATATATCAAATACAACGTCTGCTTGCTAGATTCAAAGGAACATGTCTGTGGGAAAATAAGTGGTTAAATTTGAAAAATATATTTTGCCTTGTACATTTTTGGGGTCTCTGAGACCCCAACTATGACACTAAGTCAAGTCTCAACAACGGCTTCGCGTAAGCTGAATGTTAATGCATGTGCTGGTGCAGTCCAAAATTTTCTGAAATGACCCCACCACGAGAAGCCAGTGAAAGGATGGAGGAATTAGCTCATACCTTCTTGAAGGGAATCCTCGTCGCCACCGCCACCGTCGTCTGGACTTTTGCGTTTCTTCGACATTGGCGGTCTAATGCGACGCGTTCTCTGTTGTCTGTTTGTTCTTGGTTCAAAACGGATATACGAACGAGGACGATAAACACTCACTTGTCTGGACAAGCACATAAAAGTGGTAGGATGTTGACAGTTGAAATCTTCACAAAGCACGATCCCCATTCATTCAGCCGTCCACAGTTTCCAGTTCTCTCTCACTACGAGATAAACGCAACGGGAGGAAAAGTTGGCATGGTGCGCGGGTGATGATGCTGGTAAAGCAATGTGTGAATTACAAAATATAAAAAAAGAAAAGAAAAAACCCTCAAATATGTTAAGCTTCGGGCTTAAAGCATAAGAAACACGCACGGATTTTCCCCTGACAAATGAGAGATGTTGCTACAAAAGTGATTTGCGCATCACGTGTTCCCTGGATTATACTGAAGCAGAAAAGTACGCATCCATGACAGTTTGCAACTCATATCGCGCTCGTCTCTTCGCAGAAACACTAACACCCAGAGTGTTGTTAACCATGTTTTTGTGATACACATCAGTAATAACATTTTCAGATATGCTGGATATCTCAATAACCGCTGTGTCTAGCTGCCAGTCAAACAAGATCGCCTCACAGCCGTGAAATTCTTGTAAAAGGAGCTGCAAAGAGTCACCGTTGTCTGGCGCTCAATTCAGCGCAAAACAAATTATGGTTATCTAGGGAGAATTTCTCTTTTTCTGTCTGGGTCCAGTTTAGAGCGCTAATAGACCACCAACTTGTCAAACGCTGGACGGGCAGAACAAAACACTGTACCTTCGCTCTTACACAGAGATCATCTGTCCAGCGATGTATTAGCGATGTTCGCCTTATGTTGAGCGCGCTCTTCTCGAAACTTCTTAGTCCGGTTGCTAGGAAACCACGGAGGGACCAAACGTTCGTGATTTTTTTGGTTTTAAGTGACTTAAACTTTTCGCAGAGGTAGTTTCAGTAGCTTTCCGAGCGTAAACGTGCTGTGTGTGTTTTGGTGGCACGAAACAGTTCAAGAGTTCTGTATAAATAAAGGCTCCATCATCAGCAGCAGCATCATCAGGGCTCTAGCGTTTCCATTCAAGAGACAGATGACGTCAGTAGCCTCCTCAGCAAATGGTGCCAAGGCTACAGTTTAGATTGACTCAAATGATGAACTCGTATTTTACGCAAGCAACGTAAACTTTAACATTTAAAATGAAACTGCAAAAGCCAGAAGTTGATGGAAAACAGTTCAAGAAAAGTAAAGCAAAGAAAGTTACCACCAGTTAGTTACTTTGTTTGTAATGATTACACTTTCTAAAGAAATATTTGAAACTTGTTTTAGGTCTCACTAGAGGAACTGTTTTTGGAGAACAGGTAGCTCAACCAGAACAAATCTTAAGGCGAGGCATGAAGAATAATAGCTATAATTAAGCAACACAGTTCCGAGTTTCTGCTATTCCCAAGCCCTCGCCGTATTTTTTTCTTTCTCTGAAAAAAGCAAAATAAATATTTATTAACTGATTTGCATGACCAGTTCTGCCATTACACCTCAGGATTTTAGTGACGAAATGACAGCTGTCACAGCGTCACCTGAGCTGTTGCTATTTTTCTATGAAAAAATATCTTAAATGGTCTGAAATGTGTTGTCAATATTGCACTTATCAACATAGCAATTTAGGCAAGTTCACCAGTTCAGTAAGCGTGAACACCTGTTGAGGCGCAAAGCAGTAAGCATATTTATCAATAGTTCCGAAACAGCATATTCGTACGTTTTAACAAGTGTGGCTTATTGTATGCGACTGTTAGGCAAATAATGTATGATCTTTAGTAACAGTCTAGTCGAAAACACACACACATCCTATCCTAAAATAAATAAATAAATAATCTAATAAGAGCCACTACTGTGCACACATTCATTAATCTAAATTTTGTATTTAACAGGTTGCCATTTTCTGCAAGAGGACTATCGTGGATCACTGTAGCACTGCCAGTGACGTTCGCCTTTAGTGTTTTCTGTGGGCAAACAGGCTCCAAGCGCCCCCCCAATTCACTGCAGCTCTATTGACGTCAGAGCTGCTTGCGTCAATGCTCTCTCTTTGACAGAAAGAGTTTTTTTTCTCCCTTGGATCCTAATAGGATTATTATAGAAAATGCCCACAGGCCATTTCAATGCTAGTAAAACGACATTTTCAGCCTCTCGTTTGAAGCATTATTAAAATGTGAAATATAACTATAATGTAGGCTTAATGCAGGCTATCTAGTCTATGTGAAATGTTCTCTAGATCAATGTGTAGATAAGAAATCTACAATTCACAATAATAAAAAAATAAAAAACTAAACACGAATAGGCCTACCTTATTAGTAAATGCCTTATGTGTTTCCTAGTTGGGGTCAGCATATTTGCTTCACCCCCCTTTGAGAACACATTAGAAAGCAGAATTAATCCTTTCTGTGTTAGCGCAACACAAAGCTATGACGTCAATTGGTTTTTGAGGCTCGACTACTCTCCACTCCAGTGCAGCACCATACTCTTGTTTGACCAGTTGTGATTTGCAAACTAGTACTCTTTGTTCATAGTTCTTAGCAGTAGCCTAAATAAGTTCATATTAGTATCCTAAATACTACACCACTGTCCACAGTTCTTTCACAGATTTTCCAGACATGTTTTTAGTCTGTTTATTAAGACCAAAATATAATTACGTTTTTATGGACGCTTACTATAAAGTTAGAAATTGTGAGCAATAAAAATGCTATTGCGTTCTCTAATAATTTGTTGGGTCCCACTTTATATTAAGTGTCCCTAATACCTGTGTACTTACATACTGTAGTAACTAGATGTGTATCTAGTATGTAACCACAGTGTAAGTACACACCGGTACATAGTATCTACAGCTGTAATATT